>CAUYSK010062177.1:0-38315 GCA_963575035.1 Avahi laniger | reverse complement strand
TGTCTCAGCCTCCCAAGTAGCTGGGACTACAGGCATGAGCCACCATGCCCGGCTAATTTTTTTCTAGATATATTTTTAGCTGTCCAATTAATTTCTTTCTATTTTTTGGTAGAGATGGGGTCTCGCTCTTGCTCAGGCTGGTGTCGAACTCCTGAGCTCAGAACGATCCGCCCACCTCGGCCTCCCAGAGTGCTAGGATTACAGGCTTGAGCCACCGCGCCCGGCCTGATACTATTTTTTAAAAATTTTTTTCTGTGAACTGTACGTATCTCCATATAAATATAGTTTATATATTAAATTTTCAAAGAAGGTAAAGAGCTCTGCAGTATAGCCATAACATTTTTCTGAAAAAGATTTGGCTATAGTTGATCAAAACTTTTGACTGTTTCAAAGGAACTGTTATTTCTCCTTTTGTGCTGCAGTTTCTCTCTACCTTTTGGGCATAATTCTCTGTTTTGTATGCCAGTTAAATCCCTGAGAATGAAATCTCTTCAAACAAAAATGAAGGCAAAAGATAGGAGCCCGGCTCAGGGACTTGAGGCTAGACATATAAATCGTTCTGAGTTGTCAAATTAATTCTTTACTCATGAAGTTACCCAGTTATCCACCCAAAACCCCGGGAATGCTTTTATATCGACAACAGGATTGTGTTTCCTCTTCTGCTCCAGTCTTGACCTTCAGCAGTCTCTAAAGAGGAAAAGTGTTTGTTACAGATTCTTTTGTTCTCTTATGTTCTTTCACGCTCTCTGGTGGTTGTTCATGGTTGTTCTTGTTTTCAGTTCGCTGGGTATCAGTTTTAGTGAAAAGCAGGTAACTACTATATTGTGAAATAAGGTGCACCTGATTCTTACACTTGCATTGAATAAACTTTCTTAAAATATCTGATTCTCAAGTGCAAAATCAAAGTTTTGGAAAAAATTTGATTTTGTCCTGTTGTTCCTAGTAAACAATAATTCCAGAAAATGAGTCATGACTCAGCAATATGAATTCTCTTTTAGCTGAGATTTTTTTTTTTAAGTGCTGATGGGAATTCAGTTTATCAAAATTCCACATTTAATTGTGGGTATGATCTCAGCTTGTGTTTGGAAGCCTTAAGCAGTGCCACTCAGAATACTTTCTTTGTACATGCTTGACAAGTAAAAGAGACTGACTAAGTCAGTGATTAAAATTCAGATGAAGGTCTTTGTCTTCTCTGGTACCCTCCTTGCCCCTACTCAGACCCTCCTTTAAGCTGAATTGAAGTACAGTGAACTCAAACACATGAAGAGGGGACCAGTGAGGAGCTCGTATTAATAACTTGACTCTATAGAACTCCACATTTCAGTGATTCTTAGGTTTACAGTATTTTTTGAGTAAATGAGTTGCTTAAATAGCACCTCGAAAAGTTAGATTTGTGCAGTCCTGATATTTGAAGAAGAAAAATTACCTGGTTCTGCTTGCTCTTTCTTAGGTCAGACCTTAGAGAGTAAGCAACTTGAGCTGCTTGGGTCAAGCAGGTGTTACTCCAGATCAGGTGTTCCCTAGAATAGCCAACCTGTTGGACAAGTTGCTAACTCAAATGTCTTGAATCCAGTTCCGAACATTGGAGTACCTATGAAAAATATTGTAACAGCGCCGTTGTATAGTTTAACTATACTGCCTTTATATGAAGACTAGAAAAAGTGGGTATTCTTTTACTTTTTAATGTTCTAGTTTTTAATATTTGTGCTAAAATATTTCAAATGGGTCATGTGAGGTGGATTTGATTTCTGGCTCTTGAGTCAGGTAGGAGAAGGTAGGATGTGTAGGTCCTTACTTCAATGGCTCCCTTTCGCAGGAACACCTGGAATACTAAGTGCTAGGTAAATAAATGAAGTGGAATAAAAAAGAGAAGTGATGTGTCAAAGTGAGCACAAGAAGAGCCACAAAAAATCTTAGCCTGTGTGAGCACATAGAAGGAATTAGGTTTGTTCAATGAAATGACAGGGACAGACGTGCTAAGTCTATTAACAGGGAAGAATAATCATGCCCTGTGTACCAAGAAGTCCTTTCTAGGAGTTTGCTCAGCATGGTTATAGAATATTTCTTATCAGCATTTCCTCAAAGTATGGGAAACCAATCCCTCAAAGAAAGGGGAAATATTATAGATTATTTATAATAAAAGCTTTCAGCATGTGGTAGAAAAATTGTATTACAGTATTTGGCCTGCTTATTTGAGGATCTCTATTATATGGCTGAAATTTAAGGAGATTTTTCATGAATTAAAATCTTTATTTTATTTTTCATATAATTTTCTACCTATACCCTGATATTTTCCTTGAAGCATTTTGCCTCCCCTGAAGTTCAGTAAAACATCACTGTAGTTTCCTGATACAATAAATATCATACTCTTTTATGAGTAGCATCATTTTACTTGTAAATATTTATACAGCTATAATTGCTAAAATTTTGAAATACATTTTTAGTACTTTTAGTTTTTATTCACTCCCTTCCCCTATAAAAACAGCACTCAATAAATGATTGATAACCAACTTTTAAAGGTAAATTTTCAAAACCAAAAGTAGCTTTTTAAAAATCAATTGGAACCCATACCATTCTCTGATCACCTCTCAGAAATGCTATAGACCATTTATATTAACCAAAAACCTGGTATAAAGAAGAAATCCTAGGAGTTACTGCTATCATTACAAGGAGTGAAAACTAATTTCTCCCCTGGAAACATTTTTTTAGCTTGCACAAGACCAAAATGTACTGTACATAGGGACTTTATTATAAAAGGTGGAAGTCTAGTGGAACTATAGCTGTTTGTTCCCTCTGCCTCAGTAGAACTGCTTAGGTCAACACTTTGTGACACTAATTTGGTTTTGTTTTTTTAAAACAGAAGGGTATTTAAAACCAGAAGTCAGGCTTTTGTCTGGTCTTGGTTAAAAGGAATATCCAACCAATTATTTACCAGTTTTTCTCAGAAATACATCTTACTGTGAACAAACTGCAAAATGTATTTGACCACTGAAATTTTAATTAATAAGAAATAGTGAGCTTGAAGGGTGTGACTATTTTATTGCCGTAAAGTACTGTGATTTATGGCAGCTTCCCTGTAGATTTCTCCCAATGTCAGAAATTATAAACCCATTTTCATTTTATGTAGTTCTTGAATTAAATATTTAAAGGTAGACTTTTTCCTTTTCTTTTCCGCTGTCAAATCTGTGTTGCAGAAGAACAGAAACTGTTTTAAGGCTCTTCGAGTTTAGTCCAGATGTTGCTTATATTAAACATTTTCTCTGACAATCTGAAAAAAGAAATTTTTAAATTTTAACATCTTATCATAATATAAAATGAACTCCTACACATCAGTGGGAAAAATGGGCAAGACTGGAATGGTCATTTCACAAAAGAGGCAATCCAAATGCCCATTTAGTGTATGAAAAGGTGCTTAGTCATTGTTAATCATCAGGGAAATGCAAATTTCAGCCAAAATAGGATCACACACCCATCACAATGTGTAAAATGAGAAAAACAGAAAATATCAAATGTTGACAAGGATCTGGAACAAAAAGAATTTTTATATGCTATTGGTGGGAGTATAAATTT
Organism: Avahi laniger; assembly: GCA_963575035.1. Classification (NCBI taxonomy): domain Eukaryota; kingdom Metazoa; phylum Chordata; class Mammalia; order Primates; family Indriidae; genus Avahi; species Avahi laniger. The sequence continues at coordinate 34,745 of CAUYSK010062177.1, read as the reverse complement.
GTACAATTACTGTGGAGAACTATTTGATAATACCTACTAAAGCTAAATAATGCTCAATGACGTAGCAATTCCACCTTTATTTATGTACCCAACATAAATGCATACATAGATTCACCAAAAGACCTGTACAAAAATGCTCAGAACAGTACTATTTATAACAGCTAAAAATTGGAAACTACCCAACTGCTTATCAGCAAGCAGAAGGGCAAATTGTGGTTTGCTTACACAGTGGAATTCTATGCAGCAATGAAAAAGAACAAACTACTGCTTCGTACAACAGAATGAATAAATCTCACAAATGTATGTTGAGCATGAAAAGTTAGTCTCAAAAGAATACACACTATGTGATTCCATTTGTATACAGTTCAACTCATCGGAGGTGTTGGAAGTCAGGATAGTGATTACCCTCATGTGGGGTAATGACTGCAAAGGATGTGTAAAGGGAGGCGTCTAAATGCTGGTGATGTTCTGTGTTTTTTTTGGTTTTTTTTTTTAATCCAGATGTTGATTCTTAGGATGAGTTCCATTTGTAAAAACTTACTGACCTGTACACTTGTTATTTGTACACTTTTCTGAATATATGTTATGCCGGAGTGAAAAGTTCAAGAAGAAAAAAAATCCTATTATAAGTTCTCCATCCTGCTAAAAACAAACAAAACAAAAACAAAACTCCAGGCAAGTTTCCAGGATGATGGTGTGATATTCTTTGATATTCTTTGTTTATGTGGGGGGTTAGCAGGACATCAGGTTTGTTCTCATACTCAGAGTTGTTCAGTGTATGTAGGCCATCAAAGACTTTACATGCAGGGTAATTTAAGAGAAAAGCCAGACTTGTATGTGTATCCTCAAAACAAAATTATATTATGTCAATAATAGAACAACTAGGTTTGTTACAAGCTCTGAACTTACCGTGTAAAATACTAATCTTCATATATCATATATTAATTTTGAAATATTTTATAGAACTAATATATATGTATGAAGATATATATGTCCTCATACTGAACACATTAATTTTCACAGGTAGTTACTAATGAGTTAATACAAATTTAATGAGAGTTTTTCAAACTCTTGGCTTTCATATCATTTTGCTTAAAAAACATTTCTCACCTTTTGAAGCGTGTGTGATTCCTTGTTATATTGGAAGAAAAGTAAAACCTTTCAAACAGCTTTTTCATCATTGTGAAATGTGAAAGTATCTGTAATGGAAGGTACCTAATAAATGTTAATGTTCATTTTCTTTGCAGAAATGGCAACCATGACATACTCTCAAACCTGCTCCTCTTCTCAGATTCACTTCTGCCACCCGTGCTGTCCTTCCTGCTCTGAGCCATTAAAAACATGTGCGCTTAGTTCTATTTCTGGATTCATCTGTAGTCATCTTCTCTACTTGTTCTTTCGTATCTCACCTGTTTTACTTAAACTTGATGTTTCTATTTTGGCATACTGGACTTATTTATTATTACCATATAATAAATTACCACAAACTTTGTAAGTTTAAACAACACCCGTTAATTATTTCACAGTTTCTATAGATCAGAAGTCCATGCAGAGTGTAGCTGGTTCTCCGCTTAGAGTATGAGAAGGCTGAAGTCAGGGCGTCAGCCAGACTGCCTCATTGTCTGGAGTTCAGAATCCTCTCTCAGGCTCATTCAGGTTGTCAGCAGAGTTCAGTCCCTTGCAGTTGTAGGGCTGAGGTTCCTGTTTCATGCTCCTAGAGGACTCCCGGCTCCTAGAGTCATTGCCAGCTTCTAGAGGCCGTTGTTAAGTCCCATTCCCATGGCCCCGTCACCGCACGAAAGCTGACTTTTGCAAAGCCAGTGAGAGACTCTTCACTCAGTCGGCTGTGATGAAGTCCAGTGTAACGCAACCATGATCACGATGCCATCACCTTTGCCATATAATACAACCTAATCAAGGGAGTGGCCATTGCATCATATTAACATGTTCCAGGCCCTGCCTCACCCAAGGGAATTATATAGCATATGAGCACCGTACATGTACACAGCATATACACTAAGCTTTTGTATACAATTCTGACTTGTGCCCACCCTCCAGCCCCCATCCCCGCCCCGTGCTTCTCAACTGAAGCCGACTATTCCACTGAAACTAACGATAATCTCTAACTCTAGCATAGTCAGTGATCTCATCTTTGTTTCCATTAAATTAATATTACTTTTATGAGGCCCATGCTTTTTTCCTGTGACATCGGCATTTTCATTTTAAATCATCTACCTGTATTTAATAAAATAATGGAAAACACAATAAAATTGTACAAACATTGCTGAATAGATCCCGATGCTAAATTAACTGTTGGTGGACATGTGGCCCCACCTCATGTATATAATCAGCTGACGAATGGCAGTGCTGATGAAAAATACGGAATTAAAAAATTAAAGACCTGCTCCCAAATTATTTTGCTGTTGAAGAATGATCTGTACTCTAAGAAGGCCTCTAGGCCTGTAAAGATGTTGCATTTCCTCACCACTGTGACAATTTCCTCTTCATTTTCAATTACGCTTTCCAAATAGGCCTTTCCAAATGCCTGTCATTTAATCCTTCGTAGTTCTTGACAGCCTATGCAACTCTTCTTCCTTAAATTTTCACTCTACACAGATATTTATTTATAAGTATTGCTTTGAGGGTCAACGTAAGTAAGAAGTCAATATGTAATGTTTAACTGAAATGCATCATTTATCATTGAACATTTAAAGTAATTTTCTGTGCGTAGTCATTATTAGAGTTCTGGGTTTCTTCTGTGTTCCATACCTAAAAAGTTTTGAACTGTTTTTGGTGATAGGAAGGCTAGAAAGTAAAATTTTGAAGAAAGGTTAAAGACGTTGAAGTTATTCAGCACAAGAAACAGGAATATAAAAAATGTATGAAAACAGTCACCAACTATTTTGCATATCCATAAGTGAGAAAAAACCAGAATGCGGTAGTATATAGAATCTGGGTTAAATAGAAAAAGAAAATTCGTAGGTTTTAAGGTATAAAACTAAGTGTATTAGGATCTTTTTTTTTTTGGAGCATCCTAAGAAAATAAATTTTATTTTTCCTGAGGTCAAATAAATCCTATTTTAAGGTCAAAGAAATTAATTGAAAAAATTTTCAAGTTCCTTGCTACCCTGAATATATATAGTTTTATATATAATAATAGAGCTTCTTCTACTGGTCTGTTTTAAGTAAAATCTTAATTTATTTTATTTTTATTTTTAATTTTAGAGATAGGATCTCACTCTGTCACCTTGCCTAGAGGGCAGTGGTGTGAGTGGTCCTAGCTCACTATAGCTTTGAACTCCTGGGCTTAAGTGATCCTCCTGCCTCAGCCTTCTGAGTAGCTGGGACTACAGGAATGTGCCACCTTGCCCAGCTAATTTTTTAAAATTTTTTTTTTTTTTTTTTTGAGACAGAGTCTCACTTTGTTGCCCTGGCTAGAGTGAGTGCCGTGGCGTCAGCCTAGCTCACAGCAACCTCAAACTCCTGGGCTCAAATGATCCTTCTGCCTCAGCCTCCCAAGTAGCTGGGACTAGAGGCATGCGCCACCATGCCCGGCTAATTTTTTCTATGTGTTTTTAGTTGGCCAATTAATTTCTTTCTATTTTTAGTAGCGACGGGGTCTCGCTCTTGCTCAGGCTGGTTTCGAACACCTGAGCTCAAACAATTCGCCCGCCTCGGCCTCTCAGAGTGCTAGGATTACAGGCGTGAGCCTCCGCGCCCAGCCAATTTTTAAAATTTTTTTTGTAGAGACAGAGTCTTGCTGTGTCACCCAGGCTGGTCTCAAACTCCTGGGCTCAAGCGATCCTCCTGCCTTGGCCTCCCAAAGTACTGGGATTATGGGCATGAGCCACCACACTGGGCCTGAAGTATTAATTTAAAAAAATAATGTTAATAATAGCTGCTGCATCTAACAGATTCAAACCAAGCCTGGGTATAAAAGCTCTCCATTTTCCTCCAGTCCTCTTAATTCTATTGTTTTCTGTACATGTAATCACAATTAACAATTAGTATTTCTTCCAAATTCTGTGTGTATATATGTGTGTTTATATATGTAAACAAGCATGGAAGTTTTCCTGTGTTTTGCTTTTGAAGGATAATATATGTTGTAATTCAACTTGCACTTTTCAGTTAAAAATATACTGTAGTCATAAATTCTTTGTCTATGCCATTGTCCAGAAGCTTTTAAGTTTTTTTACTTTATCCTAAATTTTTATGGTATCAGGTCTTACATTTAAGTCTTTAACCCATCTTGAGTTAATTTTTGTATGTGGTGAAAGTTAGATATCCAGTTTAATTCTTCTGCATGTGGCTCTCCAATTTTCCCAGCACCATTTATTGAATAGGGCATCCTTTCCCCAACATATGTCTTTGTCGGCTTTGTAGAAGATCAGTAGATCATAGCTATATGGTTTTATTTCTGGGTTCTCTCTTCTGTTCCATTGATCTATTAATATGTGTCTACATTTATACCAGTACCATTTATACCAGTACTACGCTGTTTTGATTAGTATTGCCTTGTGGTATAATTTAAAGTTGGGTAATACGATGCCTCCAGATTTGTTTTATTTTCTTTCTTTTTTTTTTTTTTTTTTTTTTTTTAGAAAGAGTATCACTCTCTTGCCTTGGCAAGATTGCCATGGCGTCATCCTAGCTCACAGCAACCTCAAACTCCTGGGCTCAAGCAATCTGCCTGCCAAGTAGCTGGGACTACAGGCATGCGCCACCATGCTCAGCTAATTTTTTCTATATATTTTTAGTTGTCCAGTTGATTTCTTTCTAATTTTAGTAGAGATGGGGTCTTGCTCTTGCTCAGGCTAGTTTCAAACTCCTGAGCTCAAACAATCCGCCCACCTCAGCCTCCCAGAGAGCTGGGATTACAGGCGTGAGCCACCGCGCCCAGCCACCCAGCCTGTTTTTACAACTTACAAAAATGTAATGTTAGCTCATGGGACATAAAAAAACAGGCCTTAGGCCTTTATTGATCCTTGATATAGACCAAAAGCCCTTCAATTATATATTACTATGTCATCCTTCTTCTTCAGAGATCACATTATATGTTGAGCATCTCTAATCCAAAACATTCCAAACTTTGAAACTTTGTCTCAAAAAAAAAAAAAAAAAAAGTCTCCCTCTGTTGCCTGGGCTAGAGTGCCATGGCGTTAGCCTAGCTCACAGCAACCTCCAACTCCCCGGCTCAAGCGATCCTCCTGCCTCAGCCTCCCGGGTAGCTAGGACTACAGACACGCGCCACCATGCCCAGCTAATTTTTTCTATATTTAGTTGTTTGGCCAATTTCTATCTATTTTTAGTAGAGACGGAGTCTCGCTCTTGCTCAGACTGGTCTTGAACTCCTGAGCTCAAACAGTCCGCCTGCCTTGGCCTCCCAGAGAGCTAGGATTATAGGTGTGAGCCACCGCGTCTGGGCAATATTTTTATGATTATCAGATCTTTAAATTTTTATTTGTAAACTAAAAAAATAGATTAAGGTCTTAATTTTAAAAATTTCATCTTATATCTGGTGAACATTATTTTGATTGGGAGTATCAAGAAGTCAAGGTGGATTTTTGACCTAGTCCTTGAATGATATGGTAGGATTTTAAAGTCAAGAAAGGCATTTAGAGCATAGGGTATTGTGATATGTTGAAGTCATCTAAAAGAGGTAAAACTGACAGGGGTTGGGGTAGTACAGAAAAAGAGAGAAACTTGGAAAGATAAATTCTGAGTTGAAGAAATCTTTATTGAGCAGGTATTTTTGAACAAGCTACCATGTGTTAGACATTAAGGGATAGAGCTCATTAAGAAAATTCCTGTCATGAAGCTAAAGTCTGGTAGTTTTGAGGAGTAATTTTAAAAGGTTTTTTTTTTTTTTTTTTTTTTTTTTGAGACAGAGTCTTGCTCTGTCACCCCAGCTAAAGTGCACGGGCGTCATCATAGCTCATTGCAACCTCAAACTCCTGGGCTGAAGCAATCCTCCTGCCTCAGCCTCTTGAGTCGCTGGCACTACAGGCACGCACCAGCACACCTGGCTAATTTTTCTATTTTTAATAGAGACGGGGTCTTGCTGTTGCTCAGGCTGGTCTCAAACTCAAGCTGGTCCTGAGCTCAAGCGATCCTCCCTCCTTGGCCTCCCAGTGTGCTAGGATTAGAGGGACGAGCCATGTGCCCAGCCTTTAAAAGTTTTTAAGCAGGGAAGTTATGTACAAATGAAGGGTATGTTGAAGTGTCAATTTAGAAATAGCTATTATATGTATTTATATAAAGATATGTATTATTTTTTCAATTACATATGAAATGTGAACGATAGTAAAACCTTTATTTCACTATTTTTTCATTTTATTAGTACGAGTAACATTATATGCATAAAACTCTGCTTTTTATGTGATCTCTAGCTAGATAGATATCATTTATCAAATGTTGAGTTAATCTTTTCATTGTAGAAAATCCCCACCAAATTTTATTATGTTGCACCCTAATTTCTGAGTGAAATTGACTTCACTGTCTCTTGGCAGAAAACTTTGAATTTATTGAAAACTGTTTAAACTCTAGCATCTTACACATTTGACATACTCAATATTGATGTGCTTTCTGTTGCATTCAAAATAAGATGAGAAGATGAAAAAAAGCATTATGAAATCCTAGGCTACAAAAAAGCTATTAGTGAATAATTTTACTTGTGAAAGACAGTCTATATAATATAGTAATTATTTTTATTTTGTCATAAAGACTCCAAAATCTGACATCCAAAATAGAATTGCATAGGGATTCCTTTGCTTGGCTTGAAAAGCTGCTATTACCAGGTCTTTTTTCCTGAGATTTCTATTCGCAGTCCACTTCTATCATCATATATTTGGATCCTCCAGGTTCTTTTCTTAATTATGTTCCCCGACTCATTCAATGGATAAATATTAAACGTTACCTACCACTAAAGTGAGCTACCAAAGATAAATACTCTTTATTCTGTAGAACTCAGTCTGCTTGGAGAGACAAACAGGTATTTCCTCTTAGGAGAATTTTGTAGTTTTCAGTGTTGAGGGCCTGCATATCTTTTGTTAAATTTATTTCTAAGTATTTTACACTTTTCGATGCTTTTGTAAATAAAATTACATTTTCAGTTTTTCTAATTGTTTGCTGTGTCCTTGTATCCAGTGACATTGCTAAATTCACTTAATCATAATATATCTTTATGATTTTCTAACAATCATGTAGTCTACAAATTGAGACCATTCTGTTTCTTTTTGATCTTTATGTTTTTCTTGCCATTTTATTTTTAATATGGTATTACTTAAATAGGAAATTAAGTAAAAACTATAGAAACAAAATAAAACTGAACATAAATAAAAAATTATGTGATGAGTGGTGGTGTTTTGCTGACCTAAATCACAGCTCAAAACATGGATTTAGTTCTAAGTCATACAGCCATGCTCTTAGTCTCCTTGAACCACCTAAACATTATTTCTGTCCTACACCATTTTTTTCTATTTGAACTTCTTAACTGTTCCTTTTTTTTTTATAGTACTTTGAGTTTATTTGATCTTTGGTTGCCATAAATGAACATTAATATGTATTAGACTGCATTAATTATTTTCAAACCTAAAATACTTATTTTATAAATACAAACTTGGATACTGGAGCCTTTTAAAGTAGTTCTATATTATAGTGTGATCATGCAGGAGATGATCAAGAGTGTTAGAGCCTCATTAAAATGGAAACGTTAAGCTTAAAAAATGTGAGAGTTGATTTCCAAAAGCAGAACCTCTCCATTCCCAAAGCATAATCATTGTACTTTTCCCTGATGACTGTATGGTTTTCAATTTGTTACAGTGCAGAATTGGCTTGTGTCTTTTATTAATTTTTTTAATTTCAGAATATTAGGGTATAAATGTTTTGGTTACATGAATTGCTTTTATACAGTTTGAGTCAAAGTTATGTGTGTCCATCATATAGTGTGCATGGTACCCATTAGGTGTGAGTTTAGCCGTACCCTCCTCCTCCTTCCCACCTGCTTCCATTACACTTTGTTTTTTGCTTTCTTAATGCAAAAGGGTCTGTCATAATGTTGGGATGGTGCATGCCAGATGCTTATCTCTAAGTATAATATTATAGCACTTTACATGCACAGGCTTTTGAGTAGCTTGAATTTTATCTGTTAGTGCCCTTGTTCTACTCTTTAGCATGAATTTTTCTAGACCTTTCAGCCACCTATGCAGATTTCATTCCTGGTAAATCATTAATTTTTCTGAAGAATTCAATCTATTAGATGTTTTAACTTCATTGTTCACCTGTAAACCTTGTCTTTTCCTGAAATATACACACTGCTTTTTCATACTTTAAAAATATATTAATAGTCTTGATATATTACTTGTTTTTAACTTTTGGGTGAAATTTAACACTTTTACCTTCATAAACAATAAAGAGAAGCGGGGCAGCCATTAAAATAACACTACCTTATATATTTATTTCATATTTCTACCATGTAATATTTGGTACTTGGGAGTTGTATGCAGGTTGTATTTTTTTAAATTTAGTGGTGATTTTTAAAAACTTTATTTTGAAATAATTTTATATTTACAGAAATGTTTTAAAGGTAATACTGGGAATTTCTAAATATCCTTTATTCAATTGCCCCTCATATTAACATGTAGATAATCATAGTACCTTATCTAAACTAAGAAATTAACATTGGTACAATACTATTAAGTAAATTATAGACTTCTCCCAGATTTCCCCAGTGTTCTCACTACTATCCTTTTCTGTGTAAAGATCCAATCTGGACACTAAGATTACATTTAGCTGTCTTGTTTCCTTAGTGTCCTTCAAGCTATGCAGGCTATTACGGTTTCTGTATCTTTCCTTGTTTCTCATTTTAAACGGTACTTTGTATTTTGTAAGATATTTTGTAAGTTGTCCCTCAGTTTCAGTTTGGTGATGTTTTCTCATGATTAGATTGAGGTTATGGATTATGGGGAAGAATACCACAGAAATGATAATGTCTTTCTCATCATATGTAACTGTTTACTGGTGATATTAACTTTGATTACTTAGAGTGGTGTCTGCTAGGTTTCTCCACTGTGTCCTATTTTCCCCTTATTTTCCCCTTTGCATGCTCCGTTCCTAAAAGCAAGTCACTGTGTGCAACCCACACTCAGGAGGAGGAAAACAAACCCCACCTCATGCAGGGAAGGAGTATCAAAGAATTTGTGAAATTTTTTGTTGTTGCTGTTTGTCACCCTTCCATTTGTTGTTTTTCCTTCTTCTAGAATATTCATTTTGTCTTGCATCTGTCCTCTAGTTCTCTTTTTTATGTGTGTGCTTTCATTTCATTTTTCCTGCTCTGTGATGTGACATATTTCCTGGATTTAATATTCTATATCATAAATGAGTCAGTGACCATTTCCCTCTTTACTTCATCTGTTGAATTTTTCAATTAGAAAATCAGGTTTCTAAGCCACAAAAAGTGTTTTTGTATGTGTGTGTGTGTGTTTGTTGCATTTGGATCTCAGGTGTCTGCTTGCTATCCCCCCACCGCCCCCCCCCCTTTTTAAGGCATTTACTGCTTCCTTCAATTCTGTTCTATTGCTCCTGTATCCTCAGTGTTTATCCTCATTTTCCTTTTAAATGCTGTGGCTTCCTAGATACACGGTTATCTTTTCCCTTGTGGCTCATTTGGCCTCCGGTCTGGTTACTGAAATATTCCTAATGATGATAAACCTGCAGGTGATTAGAAGGAAAATAAGTCATTTTCTGTGATGTTAAGGGCAAGCTGTTGGCCCTTCAATGTAAGACATTGAAGAAAGCCTTTGTATTCCACGATTTCCCTGGTTTGAAGACGAGGGAAGTGTTAGCTAATTTGTCTGTAACTTCTTTCAAAAAGACACAGGTTGGCCATAAACTTCCTCTTGGGTTCATCTCCATAGGCCAAGTCCTGGTCTTTGCCTTAGGATCCTCTGTTTGGTGTTCAGTGTTATTTGCTCAGTTCAGGATGGGGAAGAGGCCGTATACGACCCAGTATTTTCCTCAGAGACTCGTTAGCCCTCAATTCTCAGAATCTGCCTGGTTAGGCATAGTGCTGTTAATGGAAAAGTGTTGGAGATGTGTGAGGGAGGGAATTCTCCACAAATCATTTTTTGAGGTTTCAGTCATTATTAAAAGTAAAAATTGAGTTCTGTGAATCATTTTGGAAAGAGAAGAATATGTGTATAAAGTGACTTTTTCTGAACTGTCACTAGGGACTTTAGTCCATCTCCAGGTCATGGCTGTTTTCATGTAATTCAAGTTTCCTTTATCTCTTTGTTACTTTCCAACAATACACCAGTACATGTAATTGTGATGTCAGCTGTGTTATATAGACCTCATTTTATAATAACAGCAAAAGTTAGTGATACCACTGATAGCTCATCATTTTTTAGTCTCATATTTCTAGTGGTCTATCTATAGCTGATAGCATGCCCATAGATATATAAAATATGTGTTGAATAGTAACACTGTCAAGCACAGTCCATCTTGGTGATATAAATGTGAGGGTTTTTTGGTCTTAAAGCAGAGGTTCTATAAAAATGGGTAGACTCCTGGAGGACTTGACTTCTATTGATGGACATTTGCCATAAGTTGAGGACTTCCAAATTTGTGTTCCCATCTGGGACTTTTCCTCTTATCTCCAGGCTCATGTATTCAGTTGCCTATTTGACATCTTTTTTGTTGTCTCATAAGCATATTAAATTTAATATAACTTTGCCAGACCTTCTCTTTTTTATTAAAGGAATAATACTAAAAATTCCAGGGTCATAATCGATACTTCTAATTCCAATTCCTTGTTGGCTGTGCCTTCAGATGTATACCAAATCCAAACACTTCTTACTAGCTCTACCTCTTTTAAAGTTTATTTTGTCTTAATCTTTTAGATTCGTTGATATATAGGTATTTTTATGCTAATCAGTCTGCATGACATTTATATTTCATTTCTTTTTTAAAATTAATCATTCCAGAGATTTTTCTGTTGCTTTTTTCTTCCCCCCAAAAAACACCAGCTTTTATTTATTTTTTCTTCTTTTCTAATTTCCATTGTGATTTTTTTTTTAGAGATTCTTGGAACTTTGTTTTAGAATTTCCAAATGTGGGTAAAGTTTTTCTTGTTTGTTAAAATTGATGTCAGAAAATGTGTATGATACTGCTTCTTTGACATTTACTGAGATTTGCTTTCTGGGCTGGTATTTAGTTACTTTTTGTGGTTCATTGTACACCCTGGGTAGAATGTGCACCTTGCAATTACTTGTCTCAGTTTTTTTGTATCCTGTCTGTTCAATCTGTATGTTTACGAAAATGTCTCCTTTGCCAGTTACTAAGAAAAATGTGTTAAATTCTCCTGCTATCATTATGAATTTGTCAGCTTCTTATCATTCTGACTTTTAATATATTTAAAATGGTCTTTTTAGTTTAATATTTTAATAGCTTTTCAAAAACTATTATTCAGTATGTAGTGACCATTTTTATTTTCAACAATGATTTTTGCCTTTAAGTCCGTTTTGTCTGATATTAATATAGTTGCATGAGTCTTCATTTGGTTTGTGTTGTCATGTCTCCATTAATTTTAACTTTTCTTTGTTCTTATGTTTTAGGTTTATTTCTTGTAAATTATGTATAATGGGATCTTTTAAAATTATGAGCTGATATCTTGTGGTTTCATTGCTGAGCCTCCATTTATTGTGACTCCTGATATAAATGTATAAATGATATGTTTTTTTCTATCTTCTTATTTTGTGCTTTCTAATTAATCTAGATCTTTCAAGTTTCCTCCCTGTTTTCCATCCTTTTGGATTAAGTTTTCTTTATTTTCCCATTTTCCTGTCCACTGAGTTGGAAGTTATGCTTTATATATATAGATGTATTATATATGTAATGTCTATGTTTTAGTGATTCAGTTAAAGTACATAGTTGATTACAGTTCAAACTGAAACAGCATTTCCAACTTCCTTTTAAATAACACATGATCCTGTTATAACTAATCATCTCCCTTGCATTAAACTTCTCTTTGTCTAACTTAAGTGGAGTTGCATTTTTTTCCTTGTAATTTCTGGGGCTTCTCATGGAGTTCTTCTCCAGTTTTGATCATTCATTTTATGGGGAAGAATGAGATGTATGCTCTTGTCTCTTTTGCTTTATCTATATGTATTTTATATCTAGGTAATGTTTCAAAATATTTTATATTCAGAGTATGCTTCCAAATTTATCATCCAAAACTATTTTGTTTCCTTCAGCTGAGAACTAAACTTTCTTTATGTTTCGGCTGATTTGTGAAAAGTTTTGGGGCCTTTGTAAAATTAGGCTACAGCTTTGTGGTACCAAATTATTTTTTATTTTTATCCTTGTTGATATTGTTAGATTTTGGGGTTTTGTTTATTCTTTTGAAACATGTATTTAGCTAGCTGTACTTGATTTTTGTTTTAGTTTTTCATTTCATTGTATCTCATTGATATTTGTTAGTCTATGAAATAATTTTATTTATAGTTATGTAGGAGGATATTTATTTTATTAGCTTTCTACATGAAATATTGCTGTTCAAGTTTCAGGAATGCATTAAAATGAAAAAGAAAGGACTTTGCTAGCAAGGAACTTGAGGTTCTCTCAGAAATTGAAAATACAGTTTTCTGGTGGTGTCTCAGAGGATGGGAAGCTAATGTGACCTGCAAAGTATGACTTATGTTTACAATAGAATGTACATTACTCATGCAAAAATAAAATGGGAGTAGCAAAAACAAAGTGAGAGTGTCTTATAGTGTGTTAAACACCAGTGGGTTTCAAAGTGAATTCCTGGACCAGCAGTCCAGGATTACCTGTGAACTTGTTAGAAATGCAAATTCACAGGTTCCACTTCATACCTCTGAGACTCAACAATCAGTGTTTGGACGCTCTATCCAGATGATTCTGATATTTGTTAAAGTTTGAGAACCACTGAGGTACACACTACAATAGGATGTTACACACTACTTGATGTGTTCAATTGGTAGGCATGTATAATGCTAGTCATCATTTTTTTTAGACAGAAGTGTTACAAATATTTCATTAATAATGAGCTTGTGAAAACATTACTCAGTTTAACTCTTGTTCAAGTGGTTTGCTTTCTTATATAGAAGGAATTATTATTTTTCTCTCAATTATGTCATAAATCAACATTCAACTGAATCTACCTAACAACTCATCGTATTTCTTGATGTGGAAAGTTATAATACACTGAATGTGATAGTAAGATATGGAAGAAATTGGTGATTCAGAATATTTATTAATACTGAAATCTTAATTGAATGTAACTGTAATGTAATTTAACGCAACTCTTTACCTTTCCTCCTACCCCCACTTCAACCAATAGTTTTCAAATTTCTGTGAAGGCCCTTTTAGATCTATTTAATACCTCACCATCTAAAACTCATTGAAAGGGCTCAAAATACATTATAATATTCTTAAACAAAATCCTGTGGGAAAATAGGGCTACAGAGAGGACCTATATTTTCCTGAAGTAGGTCTTTGTGTTTGGGAGTTCTTTATTTAAGATGTTTTGTGGAATTCATCCCATTATGGTATACAGAAGTAATTGTAAATCATTTTTTAACTAATTACTTGAGTTAGTATTTGAAGAACTTTCTGTAGACATCATTTGTATTATATGTGCATATAGTTTAAAGTCTTTAAATAATGACAGTATTTTGTTATAATTCTTTATATGTTTTTCTTTCAGGAGAGAAATAGAAACAAACAATAACCATATGGAGATTTCCTGTTAAAATTACAACACTAATGACGTAGACTCTGGAAATGCCTAATAAGTCAAAGAAGACGTTATTAAAGCTTTTTTTCTGCTTAAGGTGACATCTTGGAACACTTTAACACAAAATTGACTCTTCTTGTAATGGTTTTCATGAGCGCATCTGCCCTTATACTCTCACCAAACACACTTGAGAACTGTAACTTCGTCAAGCACTTTCTGTCCTGAAGCTTTTACCAGTATCTGCTGTCTTTTGTAATTATGCATCCTAGCTAAGGCACAGAAGACTGAATGAATGCAAGGATTCATTAACTCTTTGAATTTGTTAAATACTAACAGTTAACCATTAGAAGTGGTTCAATGATGTAAGAGTCACACTGCTTCAACTTTTCTTTGTTGTAGTTTTTAAATTGTCAATTTTTAGCTATTTGACAGATTAAAAGCAAAATAATCATGCCATATTTAGTCCTGGAGTTCAAGTCTAAATGTTTATGTGAAAAATTATTGTAGTAAACTTTTAATGTGGCAAAGCAACCTTAAGCTCTATTTTAGCCAAATGAAACATAATCTGAAATTATATTAGAACATTTCCCTTGTCTTCAAACTGTTTGGTGTAACAAAATATTGATATGCAGCTTGGTGGATTTCACCAGTTAATGCACATTCTTCTTCCCTCCTTCCCCCAATAATATGTATATTGAGAAATGTGCATTTGTCTGAGGAATTATTTTGTTTGCTACCACTTAATGAATCTCAAAATTTTGAGTAAATGTACCTCAGTCTAATCAGACTTTTTATGACCTTTATAACTACATTTAAAACCCTTAATTCCTATTTCTGGGTGTTTGCGAGCCTGATTGCTATCATGAAGTAAAAATTTATTACTCTAGGTATTCACTAGCTGAATAAACATAGTTCTTGTTTAGCAAGCATATCCTGTTCCTCAGCTCTTTTCTCCAGCTTTTGCAGTGTCCTGGCATCCTTAAAATACTTTGAAAATATGGCCTTGATCCATGGATTAAATCAATATCTAAGTGAATGTGTTGATGTTTTATTGATCAGATCTATATAAGTGGGAATACAGCATATATCTGGGTATTCTTATAGTTATCTTTTTAACATCTTATTTTTTTCATTAATTACATATCAACATTAATTTTGTATCTTGAAGCAAATTGATTTTGTATAATTAAATGTGTCAAGTATCTGTATTAACTGATTTGATGGCATAAGATTATGAAAATAATGTACTTGCCCCTTATATTACTGTTCCAAGAGGAGAAAGCTGTGTAGAAAGATATATTAAGGGAGAAAATAGCAATACAGTAGATTTGAAGACCTTGATGTTTTGCATTACTCCATTTATGTTTACATCATGTTTAGAAATGTTTTCATTTACTATGGTCTTTGGTCACCTCAACTCAAAAACTTAGTGTCAGATATTTCTTTGAGGCTTTCATTTATACGATTTTTTTTTTTTTGTACAATGGTTTCTTAAAATGTACAAATACTGTATTCACGTGAAAAAAAATACAGTGTTTGTAGATAACCATAGCTACTACACAGTTCTTTGGTAGTCCCAGTGTAGTTATATCAGTGTTTACTGAAGGGAGCATCAAAATTGTAATGGTATATTATAAAATAAAGACTTTCTTAAAGGAAAATTGCACCTATTTTACCTTTTTAAGAGTAAGCCATGAAATCTTAAAACATGTCTCATAACTGTTTATAATGAAAATTGGCATTTGGGTATAGTCACCACAGCAATGTTCTACATCTCTAAGATTATATAGGTAGGACATGTCAAACCTGACTGTTGTCATTCTGGAGGTCCTATTAGAAAACTATAAAAGGGTGACCTTGTAGGAAGGATCTGAGTCCTCCCCCTGAGGTTCTCTTTTTCTTGGTGCTTTATTAGCAACTCTGGATATTTTTATAAAACTAGTTACATTATAAATGGATTCAAACTTGTTTAATTTACATTAGGTTTTTATGTAAGATTGTCAAGGAAGCACCCAGCAAGCAGGCTGATTACAATAGACTCAGACATGTTAAATAAATATATTTAAGAGTCTATTCATGGTGAGGCGTACATCCCAGTGCCTTTAACCTGGATTTCTAATCTTAAGTGAAATGGGTGCAGCATTCCTTTGGAAAAAAATCCTTTTTCTATTCAGTTGATAATTTTGTGTTTTTCTCATTAAGTTTTCTCCAGAGCACCCACCTTCTCTTCCTTCTTGGTCTGTCATTGTATTGCAAAATGTTTTTCCTCTAAATGAAATTATTACAGGTTGTCTCAAGAGAACAACCAACTAACTGAATGTTTCTTAACTGTGGGGACCAAAAGGGAGAGAGCCTGGGGTCGCCTGGGGTTTACAAGAGGAGACACATTATCAAATGTTTGAATAATCATAAATTAAGACATTACTGGCCCAGTAAATTTCTTGCTTAATGTTTTTCCAAGTTCTGGTTTGAATGTTTCTTATTAAAGTTATCTTATGTGGGTATTTTATTTTGAAAGGTATTATAGTTTGTATATTTAACAGTAAGGGGGAAAATGTAACCAAAATTAGTATTCCTTCTCTATACATATTGGTACTTGAAGATTCCTTTCAAAACAAACCCAGCTTTTTCCTAATTTAGTACTTAATTCCTCTTTTTAACTTAAGTGATCTTTCTAATTCAAAAGCTGTGTTCTTTTTGAATACCATGCATGGGGGTTAAGCTGATGTTAAAACAGTTTGCAATAAAAAAGAATCAGCTTAAGTCATTTAATCATTTCGAGTGCATTCTGCATCTTTTAAAAATAAGTTTGAGAAATTTAAGAGAATTGTGTTTTCATTAAGTTTTGCGTATCTTTTGTTATGCCATGTAAATTCCCTTTTACGTATGATTAAAGGAAGGTTATGATAAAATGATTAGTTCATTTACATTCACTTGTAGCAATTACATGAGAATTTGAATTTTGTCGTGTTTGGGTTTGTTCATTCCTGTGAATGATGGTACAGTTAGGTGAGATTTTCTGTTATGGTACCCAAACTCACCATTTGGTCCTCTTTAATCTTTGAGGGTTTCAATAAAAATTGTTCACTCATACCTGTGTTCTTTCTATTTCATCTTTATAAATATGTATTGCCTGCCTGAAGACATTAACATTTTTGCCTGCTCTTTTACGGATTTCCTGATGGACGTATCTTCCAAATATAAATAGATTATATCACTCCTTCTAGTTGGCCATTGAAGTAGGGGAATTAAAGAGAGGAGGATAATAGTTTATTCTCATCTTTATCCATTCCAATGACCTAATTGAATTACATGCTCTTAATACTAAGAGCAAAAGAAAAAGAGAACCCATTTATTCTTTTTTTGTAGTAGGAAGAAGTAGTGGCAGCATCTGCTAATAACCCCTTAGCCCACTCTTGGTACCGAGGAATGCTTTTCTAACATTGTACATTTGCCTCTTGGGATTGATAGAGTTGATGTGAATAAGATCATGGTAACTCTGCATGGTGCACTGATTATTGCGGGGCTGTCTGTCTAAGACACTGTACTGTTAATGACCAGCAGGATGCACACACCACTGCTGGCCTGTGACCAGGGCTTAAGAATCACCCTGGGTGCCCACACTGGCATCATCAGAGTCCTTTCTGTTGGTCATCTAAAGGGAGGGTTTATGTTTCATCAGCGTTCTTATAGTTGAGGCCAATCATTTGTAGTTGGACCTAATCTACCTCAGCTTTATCTTGTTTAGTGATGCTAGATTTAGTATTTCTAGTCTATGAAGCAAAATATTCCTGCAGTCAGAAGTTAACTGAACAATTGAAGGTTATCCTTACTTTCTAATCACAGTACTTGCCACTTCATGATGTTAATATATTCTTTCCTCATTTCTCTTGGTTCAGTAGTTAGAACTTCCACATACCACATGTAATAGTGGCAGTTTAAATGCAGTTTATTTATATAAATAGTGCACTAAATTCAGAATTTATCACCTCTATAATTTTAGTTATATGGACAACATTCAGTCTAAATGTAAATGAAAAATTGTTTTTGTAAAGCTCAGTGTGCAGTGAAGGTATGAGTATAGGGTTAATAAGACTAGTAGTTTCCCCGCTCCTTCCTGCCGCCCCATGTGCCCCTTCAAAGAACACACTTAAAGATTTAGATACTACAGTGTTACTTAGAAACATTATTGGATATTTCTAAGGGCACCACTATAACCAGAATGGAATTATTGTCTAGGGGAAGATTTTACAATTGAGAGTTGAAAGATCAGAATTACAGTTATTTCTAACTGGTAAATTGACACCAAATAAATCATTTCTTTTGTTGTTAGTGTCAGTATTAATAAAATCACAAGGTTGGGGTAGAATGCATCTAAGGTTCTTTGCAGTTCTGAGTTTTTATAATTTGTGATTTAAATAGCTAGTTCTGTAGGCAATGCCTTATTCTAGCAATGGTGAATGTTTAGTTTTCTGGAAGTGAGTTTGGAAACCAATATGATTTTTTTTCTTCTTAAAGAGATAAAGTCTCACCAGGCAGGAGTGCAGTTGTATGATCACAGCTCTGCAGCCTTGAGCAGGGAGGCTCAGGCGATCCTCCTGCCTCAGCCTCTCTAAGTAGCTGAGACTATGGGTGAAGTCCATAGTTTTTGTAGAGATGGGGTCTCGGCTGTGTTGCCGGTGCTGTTTTATTCAGAGTGTATGTAATGAGTAGCCCAAATAACATTGGTTGAATGTGTTCAAATATGACCACTAGTTTTAATTTTGAAGTCTAATGGTACAAAGTCCCCATTTTTTCACAATATTAGTGAAGAGAAGCAAAAGGATGTGTGTCCCAAAGAAATCTAATATTTTTTCCCCATTCTGCCATTTCATATTATCCTTGTATTTTTTTTTAAAGAGACTTTGAGAAGTTTTATAGAAAACTTGGAAAGACTGTACAGAGAGTTCCCATAAACCCTGTACCCAACTTCCTCTGTTAATATCTTACAAATAAATGAACTAAATTGATAGATGATCATTAAA
Organism: Avahi laniger; assembly: GCA_963575035.1. NCBI lineage: Eukaryota > Metazoa > Chordata > Mammalia > Primates > Indriidae > Avahi > Avahi laniger. The sequence continues at coordinate 15,965 of CAUYSK010062177.1, read as the reverse complement.
ATACATACCTTTTTTTCAGATTTTCTTAGTTTTTACCTGGTATCCTTTTTCTAGTTCAGGATCCCATCAAGGATACATCACTTCTAGTTGTCATGTTCCTCTTAGCTGTGATGATTTCTTGCACTTGTTTTCGATGACTTCAATAATAATGAAGGGCACTGGTCAGGTATTTTGTATTATAGAATGCCCCTCCTTTGAAATTTGGCTGATGTTTTATGCTTAGACTGGGGTATGGGCTTTCAAGAGGAAGCCCACGTCCGTGAATAGCCATTTCCATCACATAATATCAAGGATGCATACCACCACCATTTTTGCCTTGTGATGTTCACCCACCTGGCTGAGGCAGTGTGGGTTAGGTTTCTGCACTTTATGTTACTATGTTTTTACGCCTGTTTCTCTACTGTACTCTTTGGAAAGAAATCACAGCCCACACTTGAGTGGGAAATTATGCTCTCTCTCATCCTCGTATTAATATTTTCAAAGGGGAAGACAGGAATTTGTTTTATTACTATTTATCCTTATCCCAACAGGCTTGCAGGCCAATACATTTTCCTTTTTGCTTGTATCTTTTTAGAACCCCTTCTCTTTTGCCCCTCATTTCTCAGCAGGACTGTTGGATATTGGAGGAATTCTAATGGAGACTCAGGTTACCTACCTACTTGAATTAATTTTAATTGTGTGTATAGAGGAGCAATGATTGTAGTAAAAGGACTGAAGATGTAGTAATAGAGATTTAGATGATGGCAAAAAAACTTGATCTTATTGTATAAGTAGGAATTGATAGTCATTCTGATTTGGCTGAGGAAAAAAACCCGAAGTAGAAGGTGTACATACAATATATTATGGTTAAATGGTGCATTCTTTTAAAGAGAAAAAGCATTCTAAACAGCTCGGCATCTGTTTTTGATAGAATTCTTTTGAAACACTTGAGGCTGCTGTATTAATATAATGGTCAAGGTCATGGACTTTGGAGGTTGTCCTGGAATCCTGAATCCCCTATGTAACTAGTCTAAGCCTTGATTTTTCTGGTTAATAAAAAAAAATTATAAAAATGATAATAGAACTTACTTCAGAAGAATTAAATAAGTTAATATTTATCAAATGTTTAGCACAATCCCTGGGCCCATGGCAGGTGCTCAAAAGTTAACTATCCTCTTTTGTTTATTATAGGGAATTTAGTTTATTGATTGCAGTTGAAGATTTCTTATGGTAATGTTTGCTGCTTAGAGACAGCTTAGAGGTTATAGTCGAAATTGAGTACTTTCAACTCATGTAGTTAGATCACTGAGATCTGAGAACAGCCACTGTGTGAATAAAGCTTAGTTAAATTATATTTCATCTTTGCTTTTGCTGCTTTTGGTTTCCAGTATTTTCAGTGACTGTCAGCCATGTCTCTTCTAAGTGAACAAAATGTAACAATACAGAGTTTATTCTGCTAGAGCAGATGGCAGGACCAAAGGTGAATTAGACTAAGAGGAAAGCTAATATAGGGGATTAATGATAAGAAAACCTTTAAACAATAGAAAAAGAAGCCAAAGGTGAAAATTAGATAAGAAATTTTTTGATTTGCTTATTACAAATGCCCCTTGATATTGAATGTCACTGAAATGTGTATTAATATATTGTAAGCACCTCATTACAGATTATTTAGTAACATTTCACAGTGGAAAACACTAATGCCAGTGTGTTACCTCTATATTTCATCAGTGAAATTATGCAACTTTAAAAAGAAGAGGTATTTGGTATACACAAAATAAGATGGCAGTTCTAACTATTCTAGTAAATATTCAAAATGAAGAATATATCTTGAGATAAAAAGTTCACAAAGGAATGTAAAAGTAAGCTTCAATATACTACTGTTGCATGCTAATATTAAAGCTACTGTCCTCAACAAATGTATTAAGTTTATTGTTTCTACTTGGATTTGCTGGATTAACTGACTTGTGTTCTCTGGAAAACACCCAGTGCTGAGATCACAATTAGTACTTGTGTCTCGTAGCTGTTGTCTAGTTCACCCATTTTGCATGCTTACCAAGAATTGTTTGTGCTTCTTTCTGAACTTGTTTATTCCAGTTGTACTTTATTTTATTATGAGACTTAAATATGTAAGTTGATAAAATGACCGAAGAAGAGTTGTTTCTAAGAAAGCTAAATTGACTGCTTTGGAGATACCTGATATGGGTTGTCTGATTTGAAAACTGTTAAAAGCTTGTGGGAAAGTCATAAAGATGTAGAAGTTTGTATTTAGTTTGCAAGTGGTTTTTCCATTTTTCCTCCACTGGGAAATCTTAGATAATATAATACATTATGGGTGTAGTTCATAGAAGAAAAACATCAGGGAGTTCAAATCAATGGATTTCTTATTCAAAGAAAAAGTCTTGGACCATTATCAAATAATTCAATTAAAGTATATATCTGTTTTAAATAAAAGTGTTTAAGGTAGGTTTGTATCACTTTTTGTAATCTGTTTCTTAACTAACATATCTCATTATTTAACACTTCATTTTTAAGATTTTAACCTAAATTATGCTTTTTAATGTCCAAAAACTCTTCCTCTGCATTAAAAAGGTTGACCATTTTCTGCCTGTGGCCATATGTGAACATGTATAATGATATTCTATGAATTGTATCTTTGCAAATAAATGCAATAAAGAGAAAGCAGTATCCATCCCACTTAGAAAATATAATGTGCAAGCAACTTACATATTTAAGTATCTAAATTGTAAAAAATGTTTCTTGTATGAAATGCTGGAGAAAAGAAATGTACCCAGCATCAACAACTAGTATCTAAATTTAAATCCATTGAAACCATGTCAAGTCTTGGGAATTGCCTTGAGTGAATCATTCCTCTTTTAGAAGAGCACATGTTTTGGTTCTCAGATCTTGTATAACTGTTCCCCCCCCACCTCCAATACTCCCTTTTAAAAGGAAAGAAAGATGTGCAAGAAAGAGGAAGTTAGTCATTAAATACCTATCTTGGAATTATGTAGCCTAGGTCTTCCCATGAGGCTTGTTTTGTTTTAATTTCCTGTTGCTTTCCAGGCAGTATTTGGAAGGTCAAACATGAAAAAAAGAAAAGAATGGAATGCACATCAATAGCACATATTTGTAGAAATAAACCAGTTATTTGGATCAGTGTTGATTTTCATAGGCAACCAATTTAAAAAAAAAAATTTCACAGAGGACATTTTGAATAGCTTTCCAATGAAGGTTCACATTTGAAAAAGACATCATGTTAATACCAAGTTTTATTCATGTGAAGACACAGCCACTCCCTCCCTTTTAGTTCATGCTTACAGTTCGGTGAAGACACTATTCACAAACAAGTCACAACTTTCTCTGTTTTCAAGGGAAACCTCAAATGTTTCATCATTGTGGATTTTTTTTATACAATTCAGGCGTGTTGCACAGGCCCACTGTAGACAGGTTACAGTATCTGTTGCCTTAGAGTGGTTCTTCACTTTTGATACTTGGATCTGCTTCCTAGGTATCTGGTCTTAATGGTCTCCCATGATAATTTATTAAAAGTAGAATTATCAGTCATGTCAAATTTGTAATATTTCTGCAATATATGATAATATATTAATCTTTATTAGCAGTTTGGGCAACAGTTAAACTTTTTAGTTTCAGGACTCCTTTACAGACAACTTATTGAGGAACCCAAACAACTTTTTATTTATATCAGTTATAGCTATTGATATATTTATTATATTAGAAGTTAAAACAAAAAATTTAAAGCATTTTTTTCATTTAATAGAAAGCAGCTGGATTTTCATTTTTGCTTCTGCATTCAGTCGTTGCATCATGCCTTATCACAGAAGCCTCTGGAAAACACCCACCATACACATGTGAATGCAAGTGAAAAAATCTTAGTATTATGAATGTAAATTTGGCGTTGTGGACTCTTTGAGAACCACTCTTCTGCGGTGCACTTTGGCGATGGACTGTTGGGTGTCCTTGCCCCTCTGTGTAAATGATGGTCTCAAGAAGTTCTGTTGGGTCACTTGCTGAGCAGCCCTGTCCTGTGGCAACTCTACCTACACAGGCCCACTCACCCTCCTACAGATGCACACCGACCTCCTTCCTTCTCGATCTTACTGACACAAAGCCAAAGCCCCATCTCAATGAACACACCCATTACAAGGGACCTATTGCATCATAGCTTTTAATTATCACTGAGTTTTTTTTCCATTGACTTCGTATCATTTTCTTTAACTTTGTGTCATTATCTCCCCCATATCCCGTGCTTCATTGCCTATAAAAACAAGCACATAAGTAGTTTAACAGTAAAAATTAGTTTTGATTTGTGTTTGATTTGTGCCACAAAATTAGTTTTGATTTGTATTTTTAAAGGAATTTTTGTGAGGATACTTGGAAGGGAAATGTTCATTTTTAACCTGGGCGTTCCTGATCTATGCTAACCCCGACTCTCCCACCCAGCATTCCCTTGCTTCCTTCTTTCCTCTGTTCTAATTTCAGGACCACTGATTCACTGACTGATTAAGCTCCAAGCAAAGGCAGAGGTAACAAAACAGGGGAAATTGTCCAGTAATCACTGATTCCTCTTCTCCACTCTCCTCCGCTGCCTTCTGTCCAACACAGCACTCTGCGTTCCCGTTGTTACCGGCCCGAACGGCTCTCAGGGCTCAGCTCACACCATCTTCTGCCTTGTCACTCTGCTCCAGCCACGCCGGCTTTCTTGTCTTTCCACAAGCTTTCAGCTGCGTTTCCACCTCAGGGTTTTTCTGTCGTCTCTGCCTGTGTCAGCTATTTCCTCCTTTCTACTCGGCTGCTTATCAGAGAGCCTGATCACTCTCTGAAGTAGTTACTCTGCCCTCTACTCCCTAATCTTCTATTTTCTTCATAGAAATGATTACCTAAAATTTATTTGGGTAATGGTCTTGTCTTTGTTCTATGAACTGTGAGATTCATGAGGGAAGGGACTTTGTCTTTTCTTTCTTCTATATACTATATGATTTTACTGGTGTAAAGTTCAAGAATTGGCAAAACTAGTATATGGTCATAGCTATCAAAACAGTGGTTGCCTATGGAAAGGAGGGGTTTTCCTGGAGAGAGACACAAAAAAATTGGGAGGATTTTGGAAAAGTGATACGGTTTGGTGGTGGATGAGTGAATACATTCATGAAAACTCATTTAAAATCTATTTCATGCATATACATTTTACTTCAAAAAATAGACTGAATCCCTTTACTTAAAGCAGAATTGAGAAAAGACCATTGAATCAAATTTTACCGGTTCACATTTTTAAAAAAGGAGTAGTAAAAGCCATGTTAAGACAGCATTCTATCTTAGGGGCGCCTTCCTTAGTTTCCTCGTCCTGGAAACCAGAAACTTACTTAATCAGATAGCACTCAGAATACATCGTATAATAAGATTCACAACTCGTCCTTACTTTCAGAGAATTGTAAAGGTTAAACAGTAAGTTCTGCATTCTATCTTGCAGAGGAGGCTGAGGGACAAATTCTCACCTGGTCAGAATCCTCTACCGTGTGTCCATATCGCTTGTCTGTTCTGATGTGGACGGAATTTCTGTTTTATGCTCCAAGGTCCGGATGCTGACCACCGACAGTCACTCAGCTTTCCTGAGTATCCAGGGAAACTACTGCGTGAGCCCACAGCTCTTGAAAATGAGCTCAGTAGAATCAACAAACTTCTGTGCCAGTGGTTTCTTTATTGTCGTAAACGGCCTGGCACATGGAGTCCTCAATCGCTGCTGGGCTGCTGGTTGAGTAAGTCATTGACTGTCCTCCAAGCACATTCTTAAGTGGTGATGAATGGAGTCACTGCTGTTGATGCTGCAATGATAACCTTCATTGCTTGGGAGCCAGAAGTCAGCCTATGGACTGGTGATGCGTAGAGTGGGAACAAATTGCTGCTAGTTACTGCTTGAAAAAAAGGCAGATGGCTTTCATTTTTCCTTATCAAGGGGAAAGTTAACTGCTCGATAATGTCCCCATTTCACCTCCAGTATTCTATTCGGCTGCTCTTTTGAAGCCTTTCTCCCTTCCTCCCTCATTTCCTTCCTCCCTTCCTTCCTTTTTTCCAAAATTACCTTTGATTCTCATTTAAATTGGATTTTATCCGGGTCAGATAAGGTGAGGGAACGAGAGGTCATTTAATCTCATCCTCCAGTTTATAGATGAACAAACAGGCTGGAGGCCATGACTTTCCCAAGGTTCCACGTAGTGAACCAGGATTTTGAACCCAGATTTTCTAGTTTCCATTTCAAAGTCAAACATATCTAAATCTGTGCCCCCAAACTGCTACAGATTGAGCATCCCTAATTCTGAAATCTAAAATCTGAAATGCTCCAAAATCAGAAACTTTTTGACCACCCGCGTGACACCTAAAAGGAATGCTCATTGGAACGTCTCAGGTTTCAAATTGTTGGATTAGGGACGCTTCAACCGGTAAATATAATGCAAATCCTGCAAAATTTGAAATCCGAAACACTTCTGGTCCCAAGCATTTTGAATAAGGAATGCTCAACCCGTGCTTAGTTATTGAGTGACTCGACAATTAAATACCCCTCTCTGATTTCTTATTTGTAAAATGGAAAACATCCTTGCTCAGAATCGTTCAGAGAATTACATGAAAATACACATTGCATGGCAGCTTGAAGCCTTCAAAGTGCGTCAGCTTTTACTCCTGCCTCTCTTCTCCCTCTAGCAGCCCTAGCTATCCTCATGCAGAACTTGTTTTTCTTCTCATTTAGCAAATGCTTTTCTTTTTCTGCATTCATCTGTACAACCCTATAGGTCCTTCTGAAAGCTGTTGACTTTTCAAATTTCACATGACCAAAACTGTCCAGACAAGTGGAAATTTAAATGTTTTATTGTAAAAAATTAGTCTATATTTTAGAGATTGATGTTTCCTCGTTACTGAAGCATAAACAAAACAATTACACAAAAGGACAGCAGAGGGAGCCATTGAGATTTGATTACATTTTCTGTTGGATTTTTGCTGTTTGTCTTTAAAACTATAATGTTTTGATTTAGGCTTTCTCATCTCACTCATCAATATGCAGGAAAAGTTTTGCCATACTGTGGAATGTACAAGGAGTTTGGGGATTGCAAAAAATTATTTTTTCATAGCAAATTAAAAATGGGAGCTAATTTGTTCATTTAAAAAATAAATTGTGGAACTTCAATACAATGAAATATTTCATAGTCTTTAGTGCTGATGTGGGAAGACGTTAATGTATTTTCTTAAATTAACAACTCACATAGGCTGGGCTACGTGGCTCACACCTGTAATCCTAGCACCTTGGGAGGCCTAGAGGATTGCTTGAGGTGAGGAGTTTGAGACCAGCCTGAGCAACATAGCAAGACCCAGTCTCTAAAAAAATAGTTTAGCTGGTTGTGGTGGCACATACCTGGAGTCTCAGCTACTCAGGAGGCTGAGGCAGGAGGATCGCTTGTGCCCAGGAGTTTGAGGTTGCAATGAGTTATGATGTCAACACTGCACACTAGCCCGGGCAACAGAGTGAGACCCTGTCTCGAAAACAAACAAAAGCTCACATATTGATCTGTACCATGAGTTTAAAAATTTAATGTACAATTGAAATACAAGATTTCCATTTAATTTTAATACATAATGTAAACTTAAATTTTAAAAGAATTTTATAGGTAGAGAAAATGTCTTGAAAGATGAACAAGACATTCATAACAGTGGTTGGCTGGGGGCGGAGGACAGAGAAGAGATTTTGCTTTTTTGCCTTATATCTTTCTTTAGTTTGAACTTTCTACCAAGAGCTTATAATTTTATAAGCAAATTTAAATTTAAATGGATAAATCTGTTCTTCCAAGATTTGGTTCCAGCATCATTGTCTCCCTGAAGCCTTTTCAGGATTCCGTCTGTCTGATTTAGATGGTGTTCCTTGTGGTCACTGACTTTTAATCCTCTTTTCTCCTCGAGGTAGCTTAATGTAGCAGAACCAGTAGGGACTTTGCTGTCTGGCATAACTGGGTTAAAGTATGACTCAGGCTTTACCTGCTGTGTGATACGAGGCAGGAAATTTAACCTCTTTCAGCCTCAGTTTCTTTTCCTTGAGAGTGGGAACACCGATGCCCTTGAAAAATTGTTGGGAGGGGCAGAGTGAATGTATGCAGAGTGTCATTGTATGATAGCAGGCAGATGCAGACGTTCAAGAAGAGATGACAGGTATTGTTATTGAGAAAGAAGATTGTTTTCTCCATTCTTATGGAGAATAATGAGCATTCTTATAAAGCTTTATTGAATAAATGCAGCAATGCTTTTTACACTGAGTTTTTCTCGTGGCATGACAACATTCTCTAGATTTCTGTATCGAATTGTATCTGTAACTATGTCTTAGTCACTCCAGGCCAGCTCTCAGCTAGTTGTTAGGATGAACACTCCTGATTATGGCTTAGTACTGAACCCTGCTGACTTGTTTCCAAGAACCTCCTAATGGCTTACTTAAAAAGTGAATCTAATGGTAGCATCCAGGCACCTATTAGGAAGAGCACAGTTATAGAAAATTCAGAGTGAAGATTTGGCATTTTCAAACCAACTATATAGGTGATTTCTAGTTGTATTATCTACCCATGGTGTGAGTTTTATCTGTCCAGTGTGAAGCAAAGTAGAGCAGATTCCTGCGGCTACTGACAATATCACCTCCCTGCATCAGAGATAGTGTTTGGTCTTACAGTTTTAACAGTATCACTCCCTCTTGTGAATTACCTCTTGTTGAAGCACTTCTCCCATAATGCCTTTTATTATGCTTTTATTTTGAAATTATAAGTAGCCTTTGCCCTATACCAGCCTTGACAATACAAATTTTTGAATGAATGAATGAATTGCTCAATCGATGACTTTGGCCCGAGTCTGATAATACTTCCAAGCATCTAATTGTACGTTATTTATTTAATGAGGAAATCATCAAACTGTTTCTTCTACTTCTTCAGAAGCATTTGAATGGTAAGTATCTCTGATCAACTTGATCCACAAAGATATTAATATAAACACTAGTGGCAGAGTTTTTTGTCTGGAAGATGCTTCTGGCACCTGGTACTGCAAGAATGTGATAATGTGATGCATCCATGTATACTTCTGAAGTACATGTCAGAAGCAGATCCTGTAAAAATTCAGTGCTGTCTCCTTTAGTTCCTTTCAGCAACAGGTATGCTTGGTTTTAGCTTCTGTTTCTTTTGACATTTTGCTTTTTATCAGTAAAGGAGATGTGTTGTTTTATGTTGTGCTTTAAATCTCTGCTTTAAACCTTATCCCTTTTTTCCTCTCTAGGAACAAATTAAAGGTGTATTTTTCTTAATGTCTAAGATTGTTATCCTAGGAAATGAGTCAGTGAAAATGTGTTTGCATAGAATAACAGTAGCAAAATTTGTTCTTAATGAAATACATTGTTCTAGCAAGAGGTTAGATGATTTTCCTAGATTACCATGATCAAAGCCTTTGCCAATCAAGTCACTATGCCAAATTATTTACCTGGTAGCAAGTACTTTCTAAAGTACATCTCCAATAAGCCTATTTGGGGTGGATAAAAAATGGCCACAGGGATGTGAGGGCGATCTGGCTGTGACATCTGTCACCCCATTGATTGCCAGGGTTGATTCCGCTGATCTGGCTGGCTAGGCGGGTGTCCCCTTCCTCCCTCACCGGTCCAAGTGCATCCCTCCTGAAGCTGCTGCGTGCTCAGTTGAAGAGGACGACCTTCCCCCATAGAGGAGAACCGTTCTTTGGTCAAGGGTATACGAGTAGCTGCACTCCCCTTCTAGAACCTTCAAACAAGCTCTCAAAAAATGACTACCGGTCTTTTTTTTATTCCCCCATGTCCCCCATTGAGAAGTCGAGCTTATTTTCCCCTGGAATTTAGCCTGTCCGTTCTTTAACCAACAGAACGCCATGGAAGTGACGCTTGCCTAAGTCGATCAAGCTTAAGAAGCCTGGCAGTTTTTACTTTTGTCGTTTTGGAAGCCCTGAGATCTGGCTACCCTGTTGGAGAAATTACATGACGCTACACAGAGAGAAATACTGATTCTTCAGAGTGTCCAAAGAAAGCTTCTAAATGACTTCAGTCTCATCTCCTCCTGGCTACAACCAAATGAGACACCTACAGAAGTGTGAGAGATAATGAAATGTTTTTAAGTCTCTGAGTTTTGTTGTGGTTTGTTATATAGCGCTAGAAACCGAAATTGAAATTGTTTCTTGGAAGTGGGGTGCCACTGCAACAAAAAACTATTAATATAACATGTGGGTTTAGCTTTGGGCTGGGTGGAAACCAGAAGGGATTCAAGGAGACGGTTAGTCACGCCTGTAAGGACAGGGAGGAAATTGTCATTGGAGGTCAGAGAAAAGGTGACCTGTGTTATCTAAGACATAAAGCTTGGCAGAAAACTGATAACATAGAAAATAGAAGATACTCCTCATGAACTTGTGGTATAGCTCTTTGCATATGGTTACTATAGTCTTTTCAACAACCTGTTAAGAATGCATCGATATTCCTATTGGTAAGGTGAGGAAATTCAGACCAAAGGATATTAAATATCTTTGCCCAGTAAGTTGCAGAGTCATAGTTTTAACACAATTTGGCTAGAGGGATTTTCAGGCAAAACAAAAAGTACCAATGAGTTTCTTTGGCTGTATATGAAAAGATATCAACAGAGAGAGATGAACTAAAGAAGAAGCTATTTTGTTTTTGAGTAGAACGTGAAGGAAACCTTCCCAAGCGGGGAGCTCTTAGAGATTTGGCAGGTGTGTCTGTGTTGTGAGAAAACGAGAAAGGCTTTGCTGTTAGAATGCAAATGGCAGCAACTGGGCCATCTCACATGTGACCCCTGAGTCAGGCTCCACAGAAAGGCTTTGGATTTCTGTTTCAATGAGTACACCATGGCCAACTCACAGAGACTTTCCTAAGGCTTATAAAATCGTAGGAAATACTATGGAATAGTATATTCAAAGCACAAGAGATATAGCTTCTCCAGACTGGCTGTACAGTGGACAAAATGGCAACTTCGAAAACAAACCCTGTACTGGAGAATGATTGATGGTTCTTAAAATCTGCCCCTCAACGTGAAAAACGCTAACTTTGTTGTTGGTAGCTGGAGTCACTGTGTGAAAGGCTGTGAATAATTGCCTGGGATAAAGATTGACCTGCCCACCCCCCAAACAAAGCAATATCTCTGTTGTGTGAGACAAGAACAGGCTAATTTTTTGTATTTTTAATAGAAATGAGGTCTCACTCTTACTCAGGCTGGTCTTGAACTCCTAACTTTAAGCTACCTCCCACTTCGGTCTCCCAGAGTGCTAGGATTACAGGTGTGAGCCACCATGGCTGGCCCCAAAAGTGCTTCTTTAGAATCAGATTCCTCCATGGTGATCAACTCCAGCTACTAGAGAAAGTAAGTCACGGGACTGCCTGACCCTTGCCCCAGTGTCCTGGTTTGAAGCCTATACAGCGAAGATGGAGTAGGGGTGAAGCCAGGGGCTCTCTGATCCAAGAAGTTGCTGTAGACGTTATACTCAATTGAGGGTACAATGAGATAGGATGGAAGGATTGGAGGTATAAACTTTATGGCTCTTTGGGGTATCAGTGTTCACCTGGTTATCTTATCAGGTTCTTTTGAGGGGCGAGGACCATACGTTCAACTGGCCAGATTTGGAAAAGGAGTGAAATGTGGAGTGGAGGTAACTGTAAACCATCTGGATTGGGCTGTTTGAACTACTGTTGGGCACTGCTGTTGTTGCTCTTATTGCTGAATGCATAGTTGCTATTGATATTTCGCGTACTTGTACTGCAAGTGCTCCTAAATTTCAAGAGGGTTTTTCCAACTGAGAGGACTTCTTTGTAGAGAGATGATGGGGGGATACACTAACTAGGCCTCCAGCGCCATCCATATTATACAACAAAAGCAATATAGGATTACAGGGGGAGAAAAGGAATTCAAAGCCGTAATTAAAGACATAAAGGCAGCCAGGGTTACTGAGAGATGCAATTCATTACAATAGTGCAGTGTGGCCATTGGAAAGACTAATGGGAGCTCGAGGCTCCCATTATGGTAGATTATTGCCACTGAATTCAGTTATCAAGTCAGGGGTCTCAACCAGAAGTTCGACTGGGCAAAAATCTGCTTCTGGTCTTACATGGTTATTGGCAGGATTCAGTTCTTCAAGGGCTGTTGGAATAAAGGCCTCAAAATTCCTTGCTGGCTCTTTGATGGAGGCCACTGTTGGTGACTTGCCGTGTGAGCCTCTCCACAGAGCAGCCTGCTTCTTGAAGCCAGCAAGGGAGAGAGTCTGTTAGCAAGGTGGAAATTACAGTCTTGTGTTATCTGATTACAAAGTGACATCTCCTCAGTGCTTAGGTGTTCTATTGGTTAGAAGCAAGTTGCTCAAGGGCATGATCATACAAAGCTGTGAATACCAGGAGGTGGGGATCATTGGAGACCACCTTAGAGTCTGCTCACCACATACCTCAGTATAGAATAAATGACAATGACTTTAGAGCATACACTAACTGAGGACAGCCCAGGATGTCTTGTTAATTCTGACAAGATTCAGGGAGCAGCCAAACTCTTGAGAGTAATGTATGTGAGGCTCCAAGATTGACCCCTGGAACAGTAAAGGGAAAGTTACCTTCTGGCCTCCACTACCAAAAAGGGAGCTCAGCAATTCACTAGATTATTTGAATATTAGAGACAATATAATCTTGCTTTTGTTCAGGCTGCTATAACAGAATGCCATAGACTGAGTGGCTTGTAAACAATAAACATTTATTTCTCACAGTTCTGCAATCTGGGAAATCCAAATTAAGATGCCAGCAGCTTCCATATCTAGTGAGGGGTCTCTTCCTGGTCCATAGATGGCTGTCTTCTTGCTGTGTCCTCACATGGTGAAAGGGGAAAGGGACCTCTCTGGGCATTAATCTCACTGCCCTCATGACTTAATTACCTCCCCAAGGCCACACCTTCAAATACCATCACTGGGGATTAGATTTCAATATACAAATTTTGGGGGGACCCAAACATTCAGTCTATAGCATACCTCATTTAGGCATTTTGTTGAGCCTAGAGTATAAATTGATCAGAAAATATCCCAAATTTATCTGGGGCTCTGAAAGGTAGTGCAAGAGGCTGTTTCAGCAGAGTATTCTTGGGGCCTATAAGCCCCAGGATCTGTTTGAACAACAGGTACATGTTACTGATAACTATGCTGATTAGAGGCTTTGGCAAAAAGAGCCACTGGTTTCCTGGTGGCTGAATTGAATTTAAAGCTCCCATGGTGTCTACTGGGTGGCAGCAGTAGACCCATGACAACTTTGGAAGATTGATTGTGATAAGCGCCAGTCAGCACAATAGCCTAAATTCAAAGCAACCACTGTTGCTCTAGACAATACTCCTAAGGGCCAGTATGTTTTATTTTCACTGGCTCTTGGGCTGTGACTAACAACATAACTATCTGGCATAGCTAGTGGATCATGACTGACTGGTATATTAAAGACACATCTTTGTGAGGTTGTGGGCTCTGAGAAGCCATTGCTGCAGCCAGATGGGACATTTATGTAACCCATGGGCACACTCTTGGGAAGAAGCCATACTGAGATAAGACTAAATGAAACAACATGGCTGATCAGGCCTGTGCAGCTTAGGCAGGCAGCATCACGGCCTGAATTTGTCCTCATATAGTAATTTCATTTGTACTAACATTTTGGGGGGGTTGTTTTCATTGACTGACTTTTCTCCTGGTTATAAGTCACATTTCTTGATCTTTAGCATGTCTGGTAAATTTTTGTTGGCATTGTATATCTTAAGAGGTTGAGTTCATGGTTGTTGTCTTTCTTTAAAAAATATTTAAATTTTTGCTATACACTAGGTCCCCAGAAGCAAAAGCAAATACATTGAATTTTGTTTTGATAGGCTAGATATCTTACTTGGGGATTAGCTTGATTTTTAAAGTCTTGTTATTAAAAGATATTAGGGAAGGTCTAGAGTAATCTTTATTCTAAGGTTAGTTTAACTCTATTATGTAAAGTCACAGATAGGTTAAATAAATGATGAGAAAAATATGCCATGAAACACTAAGTGTAAGAAAGCTGAGGTGAGTATATTAAAATCAGTTAAAGTAGACTCAGGATAAGGAATAATACCAGAGATAAATACTTTTCTTAATGATAAAACTGTCAATTCATGAAGGAGACCTAAAAATACACAAAGGAATAACAGACAGAACTGGAAGAATAAATAGGCAAATCCATGATTAATGTTGGAGTTCAATGCTCTTCTTTTAGTAACTAAGAGAACAAGAAAACAAAAAAAAATCCCTAGGGATATAGAACAATACTTGAGCAACACTATCAACCAACTTGACCTAATTTATATTTATAAAACCCTACATCCACCAACAACATACTACACGTTTTTTCCACGTGCACGTAGAGCATTTAAGATACATCATGTACTGGATCATAAAGTCTGAACAAATTTGGAGGGATGTAAACCATAGAGAGAACAAAGAAAAAATCTAGACAAGTCTCCAAATATTTGGAAATTAAACATCATTCTTTCTAATGACCCATGGGCCACAGATGACTTCAAAAGGAAAATAATAAAACATTTTGAACTGAATGTTACAAAAAACAAACTTTATTAAAATTTATGGAAGGAAACTAGAAGAGTGCTTTAGAGGAAAACTTATAGTTTTAAATGTTTATATTTGATTATGTTAGAAAAGAAGATATATTTAAAGTCAATGATCTAAGCTTCCACCATAATAAGAAAAAATAAATAAATTAAACCTCAAGTTTAAAAAAAAAAGGAAGGAAATAATAATGAGAGGAATGGAAATTAATGAAATAGAAAATAAAGTTGAGAAAATCAAAAAATCCAAAAGCCAGTTATTTGTAAAGGTAAATAAAATTAATAAACATCTAGCTAGCTAGACTGATCAAGACATTAAGAGATAATGCCCAAATAACCAAAATCAGGAATGAAATAGAAGTCATCATTATAGACTCTACAGATATTAAATGGATAATAAAGGAATATTATTAACATGTTTATGCTCATAAATTTAACAACTTAAATGGAAGGAATAAATTCCTTGAAAAATATAAATTATGGAAAATGAATAAACAAGATATAGAAAATATGGGTAGATTTATACTTATAAATTTGATTAACGATTTAAAGCATTCACACACACAGAAATTTTATGCCTGATGATTTCACTGATAAATAGGGAACAAAAAACAAAGAACACCAATCTTACTCAAGCTCTTCTCAGAAAATGAAGGAAGAAGAAATATTTCCCAGGTTATTTCATGAGGCCATCATTACACTGATGCCAAAACCAAACATTTAAGAAAGAAACTAGAGACCGCTATCTCTCATGAATAGCCTTTAAATCTCTAATAAACTAATTGAAAATCTAATTCCATTATGTATATATAATTTATAGGTTGTGAGTCAGTGAGGTTCATCCCAGAAATGTAAGATTGGATAAAACTCAAGAATCAATTAATGTAATTTGTCATATAGAGGAAAATCATATAATACTTAAAAAAATATAAAAAGCATTGGAAAAAATCCTCTACCAACTTGTTATTAAAAACTTTCAGCAAGCTAAGAATAGAAGAGAACTTTGTCAACTTTCTCAAAGGGCATCTACGACAAACCTTTATCTAACACATTAATACATAATGTTGAGAGACTAAATACTTTCCCACTAAAATTGGGAACAAGGCAAGATTATTTGTTCTCACTACTTTTGTTTCAATGTTGTACTTGAGTTCTTAAACAGTTGTGATGATTCAAAAACAAGATAGGCGGCGGGGCGCGGTGGCTCACGCCTGTAATCCTAGCTCTCTGGGAGGCCGAGGTGGGCGGATCGTTCTGAGCTCGGGAGTTCAAGACCAGCCTGAGCAAGAGCGAGACCTCATCTCTACCAAAAATAGAAAGAAATTAATTGGA
>CAUYSK010062175.1:0-10078 GCA_963575035.1 Avahi laniger | reverse complement strand
TCCCTCGCTGCTTCTTTGCAGTTTCGCAAAGCCGATCCTGTGGGAGAGCGCCTCACTCGCGTGTGGGTGTCCGTGTTCTTCACCTCCCGCTGTGGGAGCAGAGAGCCAGGAGGTCTCCCCTAATCCGCCATTTTTCTCCTCTGTTTGGGAATTAACACACCCTGTTTAGGCTCTGAAACAGTAGATGCTGTTTAGGAGCAAGCAGATTGTAGCTGCTACCTAACAGCCTGGATATGTGTGTGTCTATGGTTGCTTGATCTGCTGCTAGGTGGAGCCACTAATATGTTGTTCAGGATTTTTCTATCACAGTTGGAAGGCTGCTCCTTATGGGAGGGGTTACTCGGGGGTCCTATTGTGGCTTTTTACCAGGAGTTTTGTTCCCTGACCATGGACCCCACTGTTGGCAGTCGACCTGATGGGGAAATTTAGCCCCAGAGTTATGATCCTACTGGATGATCTAAACTGGTCTGACAAGCAACGTCACTGGACAGCCAAATCTTGATCTACACCAAGGCCTCGTGGATTCACACTAGTCACAAAGGAGAAGTGGCTCTTCTTGTCTCTCCCTACCTCCAGGGGTGGAACCTACTGCTTTTGGTGAAAAAGTTGCTGGCTAGGGGAAAAGTTTCATGCCCCAGTCCACTCAGCACCCCAGTGCCTGTAAGTCCTGCAGGTGTTAGGTTCCCATGGCTGGGGAAGTATTCAGAATTCACCCATCAATACAAGCCTGGCTAGTTGACCATAGGTCATGTAATGGCAGAGCTTGTTGCAGGAGTCCCCGGGCTGGGGGAAGGAAGCTGTCTGATACCATAGTGCATAGCAGTTTTGGGTTGTGGACCCCCAAATTGTCAACCATCCACCCACAGAGCGCTAGCACTGGGGATGACTACACAGGAATTGACAGGTGCCCAGAGAGCTGAATCATCAGGATATCCTGTTGTCTCTTTTATGTCACTCTCCTGGAATCTCATGCCTGTCCAACAGGAGCTCTTTCTCTTTCTGACCCACCCTGAACAAGTCTATTTGCCTGCAGCGGTTTCCAGTTTGGAGTCCCCTAGTTAGTGTTCACCTCCATTGATCTGGACCCACTGAATGCCAGAGGCAAGTTACCTGTCTCATAACTACCTCCAGCAGTAGCTCAGACCAGTCCCTCCCCCACCCAATGCAGTCCTGCCATAGAGCTCCACGGAGTTCAAGGTGCTCCCTCTATTGTTTTCTCCACAAAGCTCAAGGTCTCCTGTTGCATTTTTGCTCCGACTTCAATCAGGTTCCTCTGTAAGTGGGTGTGAAGGTCAGTGGGGAAACAGGATGTTTTCCCGTGGGCCAGATCCCATTACACTCGATGGCCTGGAAGGAACAGCCATCCCACACTTTATTCTCCATTGTTTGTCTGGCACTCTCCATATTTTGCAATGCTATTTCTCATTCACCTTTTCTTTTTTCCTGTGTCCCACACTGTTTCTCTGCCTATTCACAGTGCTGTTCTTGCAGGGCAGTGATCCACTCTTATGTAGCAGACCAAGATCTATGCCTCTTTCTCTGGGAGAAGGAATCCAGGAGGGCACCTTTATGCCACCATTTTTGTCTCCTCCCTCCAATTAATTTTTAAGTTTAGTAATTGTATTTCCATGATTTCTGTTTGATTTTTAAAATTATTTGTATCTGTTTGTTAAATTTCTTTGATAAAATTCTGAATTGCTTTACTATGCTTGGAAATCACTAAGTTGCTTTAAACCTGCTTTTTGTCTGGGTGTGGTGGCCTGTAACTCCAGCACTTGTAGAGGCTGAAGTGGGAGGAACACTTGAGGCCAGGAGGTTGAGACCAGCCTGAGCAAGAGTGAGATCCCATCTCTACAAAAATTTTAAAAATTGGCCGGATGTGGTGGCTCACGCCTGTAATCCTAGCACTCTGGGAGGCCGAGGCCGGGAGGATTGTTTGAGCTCAGGACTTCGAAATCAGCCTGAGTAAGAGTGAGACCCTGTCTCTACTAAAAATAGAAATAAATTGATTGGACAACTTAAAATATATAGAAAAAATTAGCCAGGCATGGTGTCACATACCTGTAGTCCCAGCTACTTGGGAGGTTGAGGCAGAAAGATTACTTGAGCCCAGGAGTGTGAGGTTGCTGTGAGCTAGGATGACACCACAGCACTCACTCTAGCCCAGACAAGAGAGTGAGACTCTGTCTCAAAAAAAAAAAAAATTTTAAAAAATTACCCACACATGCTGACACGCACCTATTAGTCCCAGCTACTCAGGAAGCTAATGCAGGAGGATTCTTGGAACCCAGGAGTGTGAGGTTGCAGTGAGCCATGATGATGCCACTGTACTCCAGTATTGGCAATAAAGCAAAACCTTGTCTTAAAAAAAAAAAAAAAACTAAACTCGTTTTTTTGTTTTTTTTTTTTTGGTTTTGGTTTTGTTTTGTTTTCTGAGACAGAGATTCACTCTATTGACCAGGCTGGCATACTGTTGTCATCATAGCTCACAGCAACCTCAAACTCTTGGCCTGTAGGGATCTCCTGCCTCAGCCTCCTGAGTAGTTTGGACTACTAGCACACCACTGCACCTGGCTAATTTTACTATTTTTGTTGTTCAAGTAGAGATGGGGTCTTGGTCTTGCTCAGGCTTGTCTCAAACTTCTGAGTTTAAGTGATCCTTCTGCCTTGGCCAACCAATGTGGTAGGATTTCAGGCATGAGCCACCATGCCCACCCAAAACTGCCAACTTTGAATGCTTGGCCAGAAAGCTCCTGGATAATTAATGTGTCATCCTGTTATTTGTATTCTGGGATATTGCTGGGATAATCTTGGATCATATACCTGTAAGGGGGGACTATATCTTGTAGTTGCCTGTAAGGGGGACTGATGTCAGCTTATTTCCACATTGCCGTTTGGGGACCAGAAGCTCTCCCCTGAAGCTTTTAAACTGTCCTTTTTGGATAATTAGCTGTTATTTATGTCTCTCCTGATTTCTTGGATGACCAGAGAACAATTTAGTTCAGGTTAGGTGATGTGGAACTTTGGCATGGGTGATTGCATTTTGATTTTTAATTTATGATAGTGGGGCCTAGCTTAGGAGCTTAGTCTGAAATAATGTCATCCTATAATTTGTCCTTAACACAGAAAAAGGAAATCAAAAGGAAAATCAGAAAATACCTAAATATAAATGAAAAGCAAGATGTAACATATCAAAAACTTATGGAATGCAACTAAACTAATGCTTAGAGAAAATGGATAGTGATAAATGTCTACATTAAGTAACAAGGTTTCAAATCAATAACCTAATAACATTGTGAAAAAAAGCAAACTAATCCCAGAACAAGCAGAAGAAATAAAATAATAAAGATTAGATATCAATGAAATTGAGAATAGGAACATACTAGAGAGAAACCAAAAACTGGTTGTTTAGATCAACAAAACTGATAAATTTTTACCTAACCTAAGAATAAAAGGAGAGTCTCAAATTACTAGAATCAGTAATGATAAAAAGAATGCTACTACCAACACTGGAGAAACAGAAACTAGAAAACTTAAGTGAAACGAATACCTAGAAAGATACAAATGGCTGACACAAACTTGGAAGAAAACAGAATGTCTAAATACATCAATAATCAATTCTCCAGTGCAGCATTTGCATTCCAATGAGAATAAGTAGTTTAAATAATTCCCAAACTTGAGCCTGTGCCAGGATTACCTGTTTTAAGACTTCAAGTATGGAACTAAAACCATGTGGCTACAACCAACTGATCTTTGATAAAGTAGACAACAACATACAGTGGGGAAAGGAGGCCCTATTCAAATGGTGGTGGGAAAATTAGTCACATGAAGAAGAATGAAACAGGACCTCTATCTCTCACAACTTACACAAATTCACTCAAGATGGATTAAAGATTTAAATGTAAGTCCTGAAACCATAAAAATTCTAGAAGAAAACATAAGAAAAACTCTTTGAACATTAGGCCTAAGCAAAGAATTTATGACTAAGACCATAAAGCAAGTACAGAATAAAACAAAAATAAATATGTAGAACTTAAACTAAAAAGTTTCTTCACAGCAAAGGAAATAACCAACACAGTAGACAATCTACAAAAGGGGAAAAAAGATTCCCAAACAATACAACCAAGAAAATGCTAATATCCAGAATCTATAAAAAAATCCTCAAACAAATCAGCAAGAAAATAACAAACTTCATTTAAAAAGGAGCAAAAGATATGAACAGAAACTTTTCAAAAGAAGATAGACAAATGGCCAACAAACATATGAAAAAATACTCAACAACACTAATCATAAGGGAAATGCAAATTAAAACCACAAGAGATATGACCTGTCAGAATGGTTACTATTAAAAAGTCTAAAAGAAAGAGTCAAGATGGCGGATGAGAAAGCCCGCCAGTCAAAGTGTCTCTCCAAAAAGGCAAATTTTAGAAGAAAGACAAAAAAATAAACTAGAAGAGAAATATAGATTGGGTGAGAGTAAGAAGGAAGGGTGTCTGAAACTACAGGAGATTCAGCGGGAAGACGTTGCAGAGAACTGGAAGAGGAAATGTCCCTGAGAGGCTTGGAGATCAGTGACAAGTATAGATGAAGCAGATAACTTTTCCCTTCCTTGCATCTCTGACTTTTGGTGGGCTCCTGAGCAGTTGGAGAGGCCTGCTGACACCAGTCCAGACACAGTTGCTACCAGTGAGTAGTGGCCTCTTACAGACATGGCACTGGGCTCCCAGCTCCCTCCAGGCACTTCTCCACATGCAGACCAGAGCCTATCGGCAGACGCCATAGTGCTCCATTCTCTCCTTCCCTTTCCCTACCAGCGGGTACCCAGAGAAACAATTTAGCCATCACACAGAGACATCTCCAAGGAATGGGACCTTTCCTTTTGGGGCCCTACAGAAGACTGAGGGGTATTCAGACTGCTAGTTTCCTGCTCACAAGCCTTCCCACGTGCTGCTTGCCTGGGGACTCCAGGAGAGCAGGGCAAATCCCGAGATGGAGTAAAATACAAACAGTATGGGCACTCAGTAGGTAATTTGAGAACAGCATCCCTCCCACTAGAAGGCTCAGGGATTGATCTCCAGGACCCAGGGGATAGACCTGCAGACCAGACCCTGTACATCCACATCACAATTGCACTACCCTGGAGCACAGAAGGCACATCTGTGAAAGGGCCTACTGAAGAGTGTGCACCTTCAGGAGCAGATCAGAATGCCTGAGCAGGAGCCCTCGTCCCAAAAGAGGGCTGTGCATCCAGCTCGGTGTGTGATCCTGGGTAGATAATCTCCTGGTCCATGTCACAGCGAGAGAAGATCCATTGGCCTGAGGTCCCGCTTGTTGGTGGAGGCCTGGGAGAGGGGGAAGGTGGAAGGGAGTGTGACCTGCTCCAGAGTGCAGGTTTCAGACAGCCTCACAACCTAATCCCAGACTTTCAGCTGATGGAAGCCATTTCAGCCCCTCCCAGCAGTTTTGCATAGAAACAAAGAACAGACCCTTGAACCCTGCTAACAGCAGTTGTGAAGCCTTAGGACAGGCTAACCCAACCCAACTGCACACAGACTCAATCCCTGTCCTTCCCCCACTGAAATGGAGAATAAGGACACACCTGGAAGTCCCTGGGCCCAACCCACCACCCGAGGTACAAGAGGGTCTCTCCAGAGGAAGGAGAGTTGGCTACTGGATCCAAAAACAGCACTGCAGCTCACTCCTTCCAACAAGTGCCACCTACTGACAGGGAGGTCATCCTGCACACCCATTTACTGCATCTACTGATTCATCACAAAGGGTGTGGTCGAATCTCACCCACAAACATCACCTACTGGCTCAGAGACAAAACAAGGCTTGTCATTATCCAAACGAAAATCTAAAGACAAGAAGAAACAACTGATCCAAATAGGAAGGAACCAGCAAAAGAACTCTGGAAGTGTGAAGACTAAAACGGAAAGCACACCCCCAAAGAGGAACAACAGCTCACCAGAAATGGATATTAACCAAATTCAGAACACTAAAATGACTGAAGAAGAATTTCAAACATGGATTGTAAGAAAACTGAATGACATGCAAGAAAAAATGGATAGGAGACACAAAGAAAACACACAAAAAAATCCAGGACTTGGAAGAAAAATTCAATAAAGAAATTGAAATATTAAAGAAAAATCAACTGATCTGGAAATAAAGGACTTATACAGGGAACTACAAAACACAGTGGAAAGCCTCAAGAACAGGGTAGATCAAACAGAAGAAAGAATCTCAGAGATCGAGGCAACTCCTTCCAATTAAATAAGTCAGTCACAGAAATCGAGCAGAAAATTAAGAGAAAAGAAATAAGCCTACAAGAAAAGCGAGATTTTGTGAAAAAACGAAACCTGAGGGTGATAGAGGTTATGGAAGGTGAAGAGAAAAACACTCAAGGGCAGCATAAGCTATTTGAAGAATTAATAGAGGAGAATTTACCAGGCATTGCTAAAAATATAGATATGCAGGTACAAGAAGCTCAATGGATCCCAGGGAGATTCAATGCAAATAGAAGGACACCACATCATGAGTCATCAGATTGACCAAAATAGTCACTAAACAGGCTTTTCTACGTGCTGTACGATGAAAGAAACAAGTAACATACAAAGGATTTCTCATGAGAATAACTTCAGTTTTCTCAGCTGAAACCCTACAAGCAAGAAGAGACTGGGGCCTCATTCTCACCCTTCTGAAACAGAGGAATGCTGAGCCTAGAATCTTCTACCCTGCAAAACCAAATTTGATATATGAAGGAGAAATACACATTCTCAGATAACCAAAGACTGATGGAATTCACCAAGACAAGACTAGCTCTTCAAGAAGTAATCAAAACAGAATTACACAAGGATGAGCATGATAAACACTCTTGCATGTGAAACCATTCAAAAGTTAAAGATCAAATGCTAGATCGCACAATGGATCAAGAGAGAAAACAAAGCAACAAAATGCAACACAACAGAATGAACAATAATTCATACCACTATCAGTTCTCTTAGTATGTGAATGGTTTGAACTCCCCTCTAAACAGACATGGACTGGCCGAATGGATAAAAAAAAAAAAAAAAAAACACGCCAAGCTTATGCTGTCTCCAGGAAACGCATCTAACCTGCAAGGATGCATTTAGACTCAAAGTAAAGAGGTGGAAACCAATATTTCAAGCAAATGGAAGCCAAAAGAAGGCTGGTGTGACAGTTTTGATCTCATACAGCTTGATTTTTAAATCAACAAAAGTAACGAAAGACAAAGGGGGTCACTATATAATGGTGAAGGGTACAGTTCAACAAGAAGAGATAACAATCCTAAACATGTATACACCCAACTTAGGTGCACCCGGATTCACAAAGCATACTCTACTTGATCTAAACAAATTGACAGACAGCAACAGCATAATAGTCGGAGACTTCAACACCCCACTGACAACACAGGACAGATCCTCCAAGCAGAAAATTAACAAAGAAATAATGGACTTAAACAGACTCTAGAACAAATGGGCTTGACTGACATTTACAGGACATTATACCCAAAAACAACTGACTACACGTTCTTCTCATCAGCTCATGGGACATTTTCTAAGATTGACCATATTCTAGGACACAAAGCATGTCTCAAAAAATTCAAAAAAAATCAGAAATCATACCATGCATCTTCTCAGATCATAGTGGAATAAAAACAGAAATCAACCCCAACAGAAACTCTCATCTCTACACAAAGTAATGAAAATTAAACAACTTTCTGTTGAACGATTCCTTCATAAACGAGGAAGTAAAGATGAAAATCAAAAGATTCTTTGAACTAAATGACAAAGGTGACACAAATTATCAAAATCTGTGGGACAGAGCCAAAGCAGTTCTGAGAGGCAAGTTTATTTCCATAAATGCTTGTATCCAAAAGTCAAAAAGATCACAAATAGACAACCTAATGAATCAACTCAAAAAACTGGAAAAAAAGAACGGACCAACCATAACCCAGAAGAATAGGGGAAATTAATGACATCAAATCAGAAATAAATGAAATAGACAACAGGAAAACTATACGAAAGATTAATAAAACAAAAAGTTTGTTCTTTGAAAAAATAAACAAAATTGACACATCTTTGGCTAAACTAATGAAAAACAGAAAAGAAAAATCGCTGATAAGCTCCATAAGAAAAAAAAAAGGAAGTTACAACTGATGCTGTAGAGATTGAAGATATAATTTATGAATATTACAAAAACTTTTATGGACACCAATTGGAAAATGTGGAGTAAATGGACAAAGTTTTAGAAACACACAGTCTCCCTAGGCTCAACCAGAAAGAAATAGAATTCCTGAACAGACCAATATCACGACTGAAATTGAAACAGCAATAAAAAACTTTCCAAAAAAGACAAGTCCCGGACCAGATGGTTTGAAACCCGAATTTTACCACATCTGCAAAGAAGAACTGGTGCCTATTCCGCAAAATTATTCCACAACATCAAGAAGGATGGATTCCTCCCCAACATATTTTATGAAGCCAAGATAACCCTGATACCAAAACCAGGAAAAGACGCAACAAAAAGGAAAACTACAGATCAATATCCCTTATGAGTATAGATGCAAATATTCGTAACAAAATTCTAGGTAACCAAATCCAGGTGCCTATTAAGAAAATAATCCATCATGATCAAGTGGGCTTCATTCCGGAGATGCAGGTATGATTCAAATATGCAAATCTATAAACGTTATTCATCACATGAACAGAAACAAAAACAAAAGCCATAGCATTCTCTCAATGGATGCAGAAAAAACATTTGACAATATTCAACACCCTTTTATTATAAGAACGCTTAGAAAAATAGGCATAGATGGGGCTTACCTAAAAATGATACAAGCCATTTATGACAATTTCATAGCCAACATCATACTGAATGGAGAAAAATTGAAAGCATTCCCACTTAGAACTGAAACCAGACAAAGTTGTCCACTTTCTCCACTTCTATTCAACGTAAGGCTGGAAGTCCTGGCCATAGCAATCAGGCAAGAGAGTGGGATTAAAGGCATACAAATGGGAACAGAAATAATCAAACTCTCACTATTTGGTGATGCCATGATATTATATCTAGAAAACTCCATGTATTCAACCAAGAGGCTCCTAGAATTGATAAATGAATTCAGTAAAGTCTCAGGATACAAAATCAGTACACACAAATCAGAGGCTTTCATATATGCCAACAGCAATCATACCGAAAACCAAATCAAAGACTCAATTCCCTTCACACCAGCAACAAAGAAAATAAAGTATCTAGGAATATATTTAACTAAGGAGGTAAAAGACCTCTACAGGGAGAACTACGAAACATTGAGGAAGGAAATAGCCGAGGACGTAAACAGGTGGAAAACCATGCTGCGCTCATCGGTCGGCAAAATTAATATCGTTAAGATGTCCATACTCCCCAAAGTGATCTACAGATTCAATGCAATCCCCATTAAAATACCAACATCATTCTTCACAGATGTAGAAAAATTGATTTTACTCTTTGTAGGGAACCAGAGAAGACCCCGCATAGCAAAAACAATTCTAGGCAATAAAAAAAAAATGGGTGTATTAACTTAACAGGTTTCAAACTTTATTATACGGCTGTAGTAATAAACCAGCTTGGTACTGGCACAAAAATAGAGCCATTGACCAGTAGAACAGAACTGAGAATCCACATATAAAACCATCCTCATTTAGCCATCTAATCTTTGACAAAACACAGAAAACCATACACTGGGGAAAAGAATCCTTATTCAATAAATGGTGCTGGGAAAACTGAATAGCCACATGTAGAAGACTGAAGCAGGATCCACACCTTTCACCTCTCATAAAAATCAACTCATGGTGGATAACAGATTTAAACCTAAGGAGTGAAACTATTAGAATTCTAGAGGAAGAAGTTGGAAATTGTCTTCTAGACATTGGCCTAGGCAAAGAATTTATGAAGAAGACCCCAAAGGCAATCACAGCAACAACAAAAATAAATAAATGGGACCTGATCAAATTAAAAAGCTTCAGCACAGCCAAAGAAATTGTCACAAGAGCAAAGAGACAATTTAAAGAATGGGAGA
>CAUYSK010062171.1:0-24099 GCA_963575035.1 Avahi laniger | reverse complement strand
GTTATAACAACATTTTCATTCTATATCATTACTTGTGGTATTGAGTTTCATTGTTTCCTACTTCTTGTGTAAGAGATTACAGTCAGCTCTCAGTATCTGCGGGGGATTGATTCCAGGACTGCCTGCCCCCTCAACGGATACCAAAGTCCTTGTGTGCTCAAGTCCCTTATAGACAATGGTGTAGTATTTGCATATAACCTGAGCATATCCTCCAGTATACTTTAAATCATCTCTAGATTACTTATAATACCTATTACAATGTAAATGCTGTGTAAGTAGTTGTTATACTGTATTTTTGAAAATTTATATTTTTTGTTATATTTTGTTTTATTTTATTTTTTCCCAAAATTTTTGATCCAAAATTGGTTCAATCTGTGGATGCAGAACCCGTGGATAGGGAGGGCCAACTGTTCTGCTTTTTATTTGCCTCAGACTCACTTCTTCAAGCCTCATATATCTCCTTATTCTTGAGTCCTTATTAGTTTTGGTGACTAAATACATATTTACTCTATCAGTACTATTTGTATTTTTATACATTTGGGGACTTTTCTGTTTATTTTACTATGAAAATAATCCAATAAAATGCAGTATATCACAATTTCCAAAAGGTCAGGCACACAGTTGTGTGCCTGGACCTACAGGCCTGGACATTTCACTATATATCATCTCAATTTATCCCGAATCTACTGTCTCTCACCACCTCTACTTCTGCCACCCTGAATTAAGCCAACATTATCTCTTGCATCATTGCTTCCTCGTGATAAAAAAATGTGTTTCTAACCAATCTCCCCGCTTTTACCATTGAGACTCCAAAGTGTATTCACAATGCAGCAGCTAGAGTGACCCTTTAACAATGTAAGCTAGATTTTGTTGTCTCTCTGTTCAAAACACAGTTGCTTATTCTCTCATTCAAAGTAATAACCAGAGTCCTTGCCATGCCCTAGAAGGACCTATACAACTGTGTGCCTATTATCTCTTAAATGTCATCTACTATACACTCCCTCTTACATACTCACGTTCAGCCTTTTTGACCTCCTTGTAAGTTTTTTGAACATGCCAAGTGAGCTCACACCTTGGGGCTTTTGCTCTTGCTGTTATTTCTGCCTGGAATACTCTTTCCCCAAATACGTTCATTACTTTTTCATTTATCTTCTTAGATTTCTGCTCAGGCAACTCATAAACAAGAATTTTCTTATCAATCTTATTTTATTTAATATAATAGCACTCCCTATACTGCCTTGTTATTCTTCCTTGCTTAATTTTTCTCCGTAGTGAAATTATTATCTGACATCTTATATATTTTTATTTATTTTCAGGTTGTCTGACTCTGTCAAAATGTAAATCTATGAGGATAGGGACTTTTGCCTATTTTGTTCTTGGCTATATTCCTAGTATTTAGACCTGGCACATAATAAAATAAATTAATAGATAAGAATTACTCTAGCCTAATTAGTCATTCTCTCAAAAATCTTTTTTGATCACCTAATATTTGCAAGACACTGTATGCAAAAACTATCAAAATTAAAGGAGTGATGATTTATAGCCTTGAGCAGTTTACAATCATATGGAGGAAATAAACATGTGAACAATAGGCACAGTAAGTAAATTTGGGTGCATAGGTGGGTCCTGAGGAATGTTTAACAGATGACATGTCATTTAATTTGGATATTAAAGAATAAATAATATTTTGAGAAGTGTAAAATAGAGAAAGAAAATTCTGGCTTGAACAACAAAATCTGAGTCACAGGTCTTACACATTTCCATCATTTCTTTGTCTAACTAGTATATGTTATTGGTTATTACTCCTCCAGAAAGAGAATGGCTAACATTGATGGTTAACACTGATACAGAAATTTAACATCAAATGCCCTTTCATTTTGGTTTCATCAGGTACAACATGGGTACTAGTCCACTAGATCATTCACTGTCCCTCAAGTTAGCAAGCCTAAGTGGCAATTCACTTACTGTCATATGTAACAATGGCATTAGTGGCCAAAAAAATGTTATTCAATGCTCAGGTAATATTTGGCTTCTATAATTATATACTTTTAAATAGATACTATTAATATAATACAATTAATTTGAATTTTCTCATTTTTTCCTCTTTAGGTAACATGGGAGTGAACTCCCCAAATGAGCCAATAAATAAAGCCAACCACTCAGGAGTGTCTGAATTTGTGTTCCTGGGACTCTCAAGTTCCTGGGAGATCCAGATTTTCATTTTTTTCTTTTCTTGTCTTTTCTATGTATCCAGTATCATGGGAAACCTCCTGATAGTGGTCACTGTAACCTCTGACCCTTACTTGCACTCTCCCATGTATTTTCTTCTGGCTAACCTCTCTGTCATAGATCTGATATTTTGCTCCATTGCGGCACCCAAGATGATTTGTGATCTTTTCAGGAAGCGGAAAGTCATCTCTTTTGAAGGCTGTATAGCTCAGATCTTCTTTAGCCATGCTGTTGGGGGCACAGAGATAGTGCTGCTTATAGCCATGGCCTTTGACAGATATGTGGCTATATGTAAGCCTCTCCACTACCTGACCATCATGAACTCGCAAATGTGCATTCTGATTTTAGTGGTTGCCTGGGCCATTGGTCTCATTCACTCATTCGTTCAGTTGGCTTTTGTTGTAAACTTGCCTTTCTGTGGCCCTAATGTATTGGACAGCTTTTATTGTGACATACCTCGGCTCGTCAAACTTGCTTGCACAGATACCTATAAACTGGAGTTCATGATAACTGCTAATAGCGGGTTCATTTCCTTGGGAGCTTTCTTCTTGCTCGTCCTCTCTTACATCTTCATCCTGGCCGCGCTTCAGAAACATTCCTCAGAGGGTTCATCAAAGGCTCTTTCCACTCTGTCAGCCCATATTACTGTCGTGGTTTTATTCTTTGGTCCACTGATTTTTTTCTATATGTGGCCCTCTCCTTCAACACCTCTAGATAAATTTCTGGCCATATTTGATGCAGTTTTGACTCCTTTTCTAAATCCAGTCATCTACACATTCAGGAACAGAGAGATGAAGATAGCAATTAGAAAAGTGCTCAGTCAGCTTATGGGTTTTAGAAAAATCACTTAAATGGCTTTATTGAAACACAAAGTTTCCAGGTGACTATTGGAAGTTGATACTAGGAAAACCTCATAGAGAAGGCACTTTCTGTTATGTATCACTTTGATTGTTCACAGACATTCATTGCCATACAGTGGGTCTATTTTGTTCCCACTGAAGACTGTGTGACATTCTTCCTTGAAGAGAAAGAAGGATTTTTTATGCAATCTATAAAAATCAAAGATTATATTAACTCTTACTTTTTAGTTCCCAAATAACCATGCTAATAATATTGTTCGCATATATTAAATAATGTTGTAAATAAGTTTGTTTCTCAGGATAACTATACTGCAGTTTTCAAGCTGTCCTGCCCTATAACTGGTAATAGTTGTTAACATCATGCTTTATTGTTTGCATCCTATACTTCCCTTTTTATTTGTTCTGCATTATTGTCTCGGCCTTTTGGTTATGAGTAAAATGCAGCAGTCATCTTTAGGATTTGTGGTCACTTATACTTCTAATCCACACATCATGCTTTGTTCCATATGTTGGAGAATGTTTTCTACTTATTTGAAGTCAAGTAGATCAGGTGTTGGCAAACTTTTTCTGTAAAGAGCTGGTTTGTAAATAGCTGTGGTTTTGTGGGCTACATGGCCTCTGTTGCAAACACTCAATTCTGCTGTTGCAATATGGAAATAGCCACAGACAACACATAAATGAATAGGCATGGCTGAGTTTCAATAAAACTTTATTTACAAAAAAAGGAGGCAAGCTGTATTTGACCCAATGGCTACAGTTTGCCAATTCCTGAAGTAGATCGTGCCCAACATACAGATTTGTCTATTTTCCCAAACATCACATTCTTGGTGTTATAACAAGAGTCTAAAATGAAAGACAGTATAGCACAGCACAAAATTTTCAGTTAAAATGCAGATATTCTGGTCCCAATAGCATTAACTCACTTACTGTGTTATCTTACCAAGTCATTTAACCTCTCTGAAATTCAGTTTCTTCAAAGGTGGCAACAGAACTCATAGGTTTATGACAACACTTAAGTGAGACGGTATTTGAAAATGCTTTTTCAGTTTAAAAGTTAGCCAGGGTTTCTTTCCTTGACTGTAACCATTTGTTTGGAGTCAGTCAACTTAAAAACAAAGTTTGTTTTATCTTCTGACTTATCTATCACACATTAAATTTACCTTCTACTTTATGCTCTTTCTGTCTTATACACCCACAAAGATATCTTATACTGTATCTCCATGATCTTGTCTTTTCATTGTATTCTGGTGTGTATTTTCATTGCTTTGTGTCACCTGCAGAACTAAAGATTTTGTAGTTTACTACTTCCTTCTTCATGTCATTGGTAAAAAAAAAAAGAAATATTTACAGAGTACATACTATATGTAGGGCACTGTTGTTAGTATTAATTTATTTGTGCTCACAGTGGTCCTCAAGACGGATAGTTTTATCACCCTCATTGTACAGATTGCTTGATGGAGGCACAGAGAAGTCAAATAACTTGCCTAATGTTAGTAAATGGTAGATTTGGGTTTAAACCTAGACTATTTAGGGAAAACTCTCAAACTGTATTTTTCCTCTGTTCTTGCGGCACAACAATCCTCAACACAGAAGAATTATTCTGTGACCAAATGCAGGGTTTTATTTTCCCATACTGCAAGCAGCGGAAACCAGCTGGGAGTCCTCCAATTCAATTCTCACACTGTCTACTTGGGGATAGTGTCAGAGCCCACAGGGAGAGGGCTCAGTTCCCAAGACTGCCCTCCCCCCGCACCAGTCGCAAGTGTGGACCTACAGAACTTCTGACCGATTAAGAATTTGGGGTTCTCACAACCTTTTTATGGGTCCAATTAATTTGCTAGAGCAGTTCACAGAATTCAAGGAAACACGCTTATTGGTTTATTATAAAGGATATTACAAAAGATACAGTCGAAGAGATGTATGGGTCAAGGGAAGGGGCATGGAACTTTCATACCCTCCCAGGGCATGCCACCCTCTAGGAACCTCCTCTTGTTCAGCTATCTGGAAGCTCTCTGAACTCTGTCCTCTTGGGTTTTTATGGAGGCTTAGTTAATGTAACGGAGGCATCACTGACAACTGTGTAGAAATGTGATTGAACAAAAAGCACATGTTCTAAACCCAGGAAGGTCTGTCTGTTCAGATTCTTCCTGGCCTCTCTGTACAGCCTTCCTTCCACTAGGGTATATATAGGGCAGGGCCCTCTCCGGAAGGAGGGTCTTTTGACCCTCAGTGAGACTAAAGTCCTTTCTTGGGCAGGCAAAATGTAGACAGGAGAAGTTTAGTTTTGCCAGATATAAAATTCTAGGCTGGCAGTTGTTCTGTTTAAGAAGATTGAAGATGGGGGCCCGCTCCTTTCTGGCTTGTAAGGTTTTCACTGAGACATCTGCTGTTATCCTGATAGGTTTTCCCTTTTAGGTCAGTTGTTGCTTATGTCTAGCTGCTTGCAGAATTTTCTCTTTTCATTTTTTCTTTGGCCAGGTTGATGACTATGTGTGTTAGAGATGTCCTATTTGCTATGAATCTTCCCAGAGTTTGATGACTATCTTGTACCTGGATGTCTGAATATCTGGTGGTACTAGCGAAGTCTTCCTCAATAATTCCTTCAGATAGATTTTCCAGGCTTTTAGCGATTTCTTCTTCTCCTTCAGGGATACCTATAATTTGTATGTTTGTTCGCTTCATACAGTCCCACATCTCTTTAAGTGATTGCTCTGTCTTTGTCTTTCTCTTCTCTGCCTTTTTAAATAATTGGGTTAGCTTGAGAGCCTTGTCTTTAAGCTCTGAGATTCTTTCTTCTCCTTGGTGTAATCTGTTGCTGAAAATTTCTGCTGCATTTTAGAAATCCCTGAATGACGCTTTCATTTCTTTAAGTTCTGTTATATCTTTCCTAATTTTGTCTAGTTCTTTAGTGACTTTTTCACTAATTTTCTGAAATATTTTTTGGGTTTCTTTTTGTTGGGTTTCAACTTTATCTTAAATTCCATTCATCTTATTTGCCATCCATATTCTGAATTCCATTTCAGTCTTTATGGCAATTTCTTTTTTTTTATTTCAGCATATTATGGAGGTACAAATGTTTAGGTTACATATATTGCCCTTGCTCCCCCTCCCCCCCGAGTCAGAGCTTCAAGTGTGTCCAACCCCCAGACGGTGCGCATGGCACTCATTATGTATGTATATACTCATCCCTTCCTCCCCCCTCCCATCTGCCCGAAGCCCAATAAATATTATTTCTATATGTGCACTTAGGTGTTGATCAGTGAAACCAATTTGATGGTGAGTACATGTGGTGCTTGTTTTTCCATTCTTGGGATACTTCACTTAGTAGAATAGGTTCCAGCTCTATCCAGGAGAATACAAGAGGTGCTATATCACCATTGTTTCTTATAGCTGAATAGTACTCCATGATATACATATACCACATTTTATTAATCCACTCATGTATTGATAGGCACTTCAAAACCGCAATGAAATATCACTTATCTCCAGTGAGAATGGCCTTTATCGAAAAGTCCCAAAACAATAAATGTTGGCGTGGATGCGGAGAGATGGGAACACTCATACACTGCTGGTGGGACTGCAAATTAGTGCAACCTCTGTGGAAAGCAATATGGAGACACCTTAAAGAGATACAAGTAGATCTACCATTTGATCCAGCAATCCCATTACTGGGCATCTACCCAAAAGAACAAAAGACATTCTATAAAAAAAAGACATCTGCACTTGAATGTTTATAGCAGCACAATTCACAATTGCAAAGATGTGGAAACAACCCAAAGAGACAATTTCTTGTAGTTGGAATTTACTGCTGTAGTTCCATTGTGATCCCTTGGGGGTGTTTATCTGTTTCGATTTTTCATGTTGCCAGGGTTCTTTTGCTGGTTTCTTCTCATCTGAGACCTCTTTTCTTAACTCAGAGCTTATATAGATTTGCAGGTCTCCTATTCCTTGCTGGAAACTCTCCTGCTTAGTTAGAGTAAGGGGAGGTCACTAGATGGTGCTCTTCCCCCGCCCCTACTCTGGAATGTTGACTTGGCAGAGGGAGGGGTGTGTGTACTAGAAGTCTGTAATGCAGCTGTTCTGATTTGTTCTGTTCACCTGTGATTGCTTCTGCTCAAGCCTGTGTCGAATGCTGTTTCGGTTGAGTGTGGGTAGGATGTTTGAGTTGGGAGCCTGGTGAGACCCTCTTCACTGAAGCTGGTATTGTGGGGATTGCTCTACCCAGGATTTCCCCACAGAGGTAACAGAAATAGCTGGATACAGTTGGGTTCTCAGGCTGTGTGCTTTTGGTCAAACCGGGTTGCAGTGTTCTGGAGGCTTGAGGCTGGGGTTCCCTGGCAGCGCGTTGGACTCTGGAGCAGTTCTTCCAGCCTTGCAAAAGTGGTGGAGGCTCTGGGGCGGGGTCTTGGGATCCTGGGGTCCAGGTGCCTTGCTGGAGACTTGGGAATGGTGTCTTGGGCCTGGTGGGTGTTCTTGGGCTCCCACCAGAGGTGGAGTCTCGGCTCCAACGTGAGAGCTTCAGAGCTGGGACTGGGGAGGAGCCAGAAGCGGGCCGAGCGGATCGGAATGGATGGAGGGTCTGGGCCAACCTGGAGGGCGGGATCAGGACCAAGGAGTCAAGAGGAAGTCGGGGCCTTGAGGGCGGAATTGGGCGAGCAAGTGGCAGGTTGTTCCACAGGCTCAGGGGCCCTGCAGATGCCAAGTCCGGGGGGGAGGTGTCAGTTCCGGCGGCCCGGGGACTGTGGAGTTCTCCACTCCCCACCCAGGGCCTGCCAAAGCAGTTGCCCAAAGCCTCTCAGAGGTCAGAGCCTGCTGCGCCCCGGTCAGTTCCCGTGTTCAGATCCTCTTGTGCTCTAGGGGAGAAGTGCTTGGCTTCAAGTCACCGGGTATGGCTCAGGAAAGCCACAAGTCAGTGCACATTCTCCCCAGCCCGGTGCAGATCAGGCACAGTGCACCCGAGAGCTCAGGTTGTCTTTAACTGCTGCCTGGTCCCTACTGTGCCTCTGTTTGGTGCAATAGCTCTGCACAGACTCCAGGCAGGTCCCCAGTCCAACCAAACAGAGGTCTGCGGGAGTGGTAAGAGCCCTCTTGCAGTTCACTTTGCACTGTGCTGGCACAGCAAGCACGGAGCCCCAGCGCTCTAGCTCTATCCTCATATTGTTCCGCGGGCCTTCTCTGATCTTGTTATTTGTATCAGACATCACATTTTTTTCCCACTTTGAGTGTCTGCTGTTTCTCTGTGATTTCGCAATGCTGCTTCAGAGAAGAGTGATCCTTACGTAGGCAGCTGCCTGTTATCTTTCACTTCCTTCCTTGGGAGCAGCCTGCTGGCAGGCTGCCTCTGGCCAACCATTTTTTTCCCCCTTTCAGTATTTACGTTTCAGTGAGCTGCCTGTTCATTTTCTTTGCCATATTTTAATGAAGTCGTTTAGATTTTATTTTGTATAATAAAAGTGTTGACCTTTAACTCATAAATTAAAAATATTTTCTGCCCAGTTTTTATTTTTTTTGATTGGAGCTTTTTTTCCATATGAAGTTTTGTAGTATAATTTATAACTTTTTTTATAGCTTTTGGGTTTCATCACTTAGAACAGTTTTTCCTAATCCCAATTGAGATAAAAAGAAATATTCCAATATTACATAATCATAATTTTCTTTTCTTTCATTTTAGTTTTAGATTTATAATTAAACCTTTAATTACTCTGGAATTTACTTTGAGTTATATAGTATTACTTTCTTTTTCCAAATGATTTGCCAGTGTTTCAACTCTATTTATTGAATGACTCATTGATTATTAAATCTCTATAGATAATGGTTCAAATTGTGCTGCACAAATCTTTTCTCATCCCCTAAATTTTATCACCTTTATTCTCATTGCATTCTGGCCTTGATTTAGTGATGAATAGAATTTTTATCCAAAAGGATCATGTGAGAGTTTCACAAACCAAATATTTTGGCTTCCAATGTAGTGTCAAAAAATTTGTAAATATTATTAATAGTATAAATACCTTTTATCATTGTTCTCTATGCCACATCTATCTCTGACTTTTAAACTTTTCATTTTTCTTGCAAACCCTTTATACTTTACTCAGCTTTTTAAAAATTCCATTGAGTTTGTATTGTCACAAATTGAAAAATTGAACATCACCAAAATTCTGCTATGTTAATGAAGTAACAGATCACAGAATGGTAGAAACATATGTGCACATCATATATCTGAGAAGCAACTTATATTTTGAATGTATAAAGAACACTTAAGAAAAAAAATTACCCAACTTAAATATTTGCAAAAGATTTGAACAGATACTTTACCAAAGAGGATATGTGGATAGAAAATAAGCACATAGAAAGAGTCCCAGCAGTGTTAGTTATTAATCGATCAAATAAATAAGGAAAAATAAAAACTGCTAATTCCAAGTTCTCTTGAGGTTATGGAGTATCTGAAATTGTCATACAAAAATGGTGATAACACAAAATGGTATAACCACTGTGGATAACCATTTAGAAGTTTCTTTTAAGTTAAATATATACTTGCCTTACAACCCAGAAATCCCACTGTTAGCATCAGAAGTCCTAGGATGTCATTTCTGCTGTACTGTTAGTCAACCAAGTCACTGATGTCAGCTCAGATACAAAAGAAGGGCAGGAATAGATCTTTTCTCTTGATGGGGTAGTGGAATGCATACTCAGGGTGGATGACAGGAATTGATGGTGATCCTACTGGGGAACAGTTACCACAGTCTGCTTTCTGGCTCCAATAATTTAAGTCCCTCCCATGTACAAAATATACTCACCTTTTCCCATGATCTCCCAGATCTCATCTCATTATGGCATCAGCTCAAAGTCTAAGATCTTGTCATTTAATTCAGATACAGATGATGTTCCTTAGTGTGGTTCCTTACATATAGCTGTTTAAGTATGATTCTTCTTGATCTGAATAAGTTATTAGCCTATTATCCCCACACCCTATGTACAATGACAAGACAGGTATAGGATTGTCAAAATAGACACTTTCATTTAGAAAGGAGGAAATAGTACAAACATAAAAGTCACTGCTTCATAGCAATTCAGAAATCCATGGAGCCCATGTTTCCAGGTCCTTGATTAGGGTCCCTTTTAGCTCTATGGTAATGATTATTTAAGAGTAGGAAATTTAAATTTGCTCTTGGCTCTGCCCTATGGGCTCTTGGATCTACCTTCTGACTCATCTTAATTTTTCTATGATAAATGTCCACGTTTACCACTGAGTAGTCTTCTTAGCCTGCTTCCTGCCTATAGAACTTTGGATGTTCAAAGGTCTCTTTTCATTTTGTACTATTTCTGTTCCTTTCAGTCCAAAATAATACAATTCCTTTAAAAACTTTCTGGGTTTTTTATCTATCAAATTATATATCCAATTTATTAGACAAGATTACATGTACATTTATTTTGAGATAGGCTCTTCCCAATCTTGAACTTAGAGTCAGCATACTGTAGAAAAATAACTTCAGATTGTTAGAAGCCTTTTTGCTTAATTGAAACAGCATAAGTTCTACACCTTTAAGATTCCTAGAAGTGCTAGTAAGTACTTCCTTAAATTTTTTGAGGTCTCAAGACAGAGTCTTATGGTCATATTCTGGAGACCTTTACCTTGAAGCCATGTTTTATTTATTATACTTGGATTTCATCTTTGCCTTGAAGCCATATCTTTCTTGCAGAAATTGACTGAAGATGAGAAACAGTTTTATTTTCAGATGAAACAAGTCTTGACTCATTTATATTTCCTCTGAATTATGCTAAGAAGTAAACAATTCCTTCTTTAATTTATCTCAGTTCTCCCATATTTTATGATGGGCAATTGGAAAAAGCCTCTTGGCTCATTAAAGAATTCTGCCTGAAAATCTCCCCAGCCACATACACAAACTTATTAGGTACCTTTCCTATTTTCCACATTATTCTGGGCAACAGTTTTGCTAACTCTTCATTAGAATATGATTTTGGTGCTGTTTTCTCCAGCCTCCACTGATATTTTCCTTTTTGTCCTTAAATCCCTCACCAGCAGTCTTATTAAAACCCTTCCAGTTTCTAGTCTCATTGAGGCTCATTCAGTGTTCACTATCAGTTTCCAGAATGCCCTTCCAGCTTTCCATATCATTTTCCTTGAAGCCTGTCCACTTTTCACTAACAGTCTCTGTGATGCTTGTCTAGCTTCTATCCATTGTGTGATTGCAAAGCTAATGCCACATGTTTTAAGTTTATGTTAGAGTGGCATCTTATTCCAGGAATCACAAGCAACCTCAAAACCTTACAAAAATTATGAATTTGTATTAATGCAGGCAGGGCTTAGCTATTCCATGGTGCCCCACATGACACTGACTGTAACTTCTCTGTGATATTCAGCTGGAAGTGGGCTAGTCTAGAGGGTTCAAGGTGGCTTCACTTATATGCCTGTTATATTAGTGGATTGGATGAAATGCTGTGTTCAGCTGGGTCCCTCTTGCTCTCCATGTAGTTTGAGAGCCTCTCAACACGTTCTGTTCATCATGGATAAAGAAACTTCTTCCTCAGATCTTCACAAATGATTGTTCCAAGTCTCCAGAAATGGAGGTTTACAGGTTTTTAAGATCTGGGCCCCCAAATTGGCAGTTTTACTTTCACTATATTTTTTTGGTTAAAGCAGTCAAAGAGCTCACACAGATTCAAGGAGAAGGGACATATACCCAACTTTTCAATGGGAGGTTGCCAAAGAATTTCTATTCATTCATCTTTAATTTACCACAGATATGAATACAAGTGCTTCATTTACTGTATTATTTGGGAATGTATAGGTAAAGTATTTGTTAGTATAGAGAGCACTGGGAAAATATGAAAGTTTTTTCCTTATTGCTTCAATTTTTTCTTCCTGACATATAAAGTGAATTCTCTGCCTGATAAGGATGATGAAGAAAAAAAAGTCTGAAAAAGTGGAAGACTGATGAATTCAGAAAGTATAGAATGATTACCAGTGTGGTTATGTTTTATTTAGCCAGATATAGGTGAATGGTGGTAAGATGTGGTAGGTAGAGTTGGGTTTAATATGATTATTGTTTGGCTACGTGGGCACAACCAATAGGAGGGGGCAGGTATTTGAGCACGGAATACAAGCTGGGAAAAGAAGGAGGAAAAGAAGGACATCGGTGAAGTGAGGGACAGCACAGATGTGGTAGAATCATTGGATTGGTGGCTCTGGTATAATTGAATATTTCATAGACTCGAAGCATTAGATGGAGTGGGTGCATCACCACGTCTTGTTGATTTTTTCTCTCGGATATATGGCAAACTTATCTACTCATCTCATTTCCAAAACTCCCATATCTGGTTTAAGCAACCACATTTCTTGCCTTGGAGAGTATGTTGCTTTCCAACTGGCCCACCAGTATCCAATCTGGATTCCTTCAAATCCATTTTGTAAACTGAAACCAGAGTGATATTTATACATGTGAAGTCTGGTCAAATCAATGTTCTGCTTAAAATCTTTTTGACCTCTTCATTCTATTAGAAATGGTCTCCTATTACTTATTTCACCCTTATCCTGTACAATGCTTCTTCTCACTTTCTCACAGTGTGGTTCCAGGCACAACTCCCAGTGGCCCCTCTGGCCTCACGGGTGAGCACAAACTGTTCTCTCTGCAGGGAATCCTTGGTCCTCCACTCTTAGCTAACTTCTGTTTATCCTTTAGACCTCAGCTCCAATGTTATGTCCTTAGGGAAACCTTCCCTGACTTACGTCAAATCCTTCGCTTATAGTAATTTCCATTTTATTTCAGAGTAATATTCATGGTTGAAATTTTACATTCGTTTGTGTGATTTTTTTGGTTAATCTTTCCCCCCTAGTTTGTAAAACTCCATATACAGGAACTAGGTATTACTGGCATCCAGCACCGTGGTATTCAGTAAATATTAGTAAATGAATGAATTTTATGCTCTCATTTTAATATTTTCATTGTATTAATATTTATCTCTATATGATGTTTTTATTTCTTTTGTATGTGCATGTTTTCTTTTAACAGCTTAGAAGATTTATAGTTCATTTTAATTACTCATTATATAAAACATAGTTAATCCTTTAACTTTTTTGTCTTACCTCCAAGGGTAGTATCCATGGACTCTCCACTGCGAAATAGAAAGAAGTTAGTATACTTCTCACTTTAACCCTTTGACCAATTTCCCTTTCCCCTCTTTTGACTTAATTTTATTTGATTTTATTATTCTTGGTACTTCTAATACCTTTATCTTTTAAAATAATAGTTAATCACACCTAAATAATCTGTTGATTCTCTCCCACTGTGAAAATTGAAGAAACCAAAATATATTTCTACTATCTTTCTTTTCTTATTTTTGTTACTAATATAATTATTCCTTACACTGCTATGGTTTGTAACATTTGTTTTCTGTTCTTTAACCACGAGCCCAATGAATGTTTGATATTAGGCTTCATAATACTCATTACTACAATGTTATCTCTATTCCTTTTTGATTCGTGGTTTATTCTCTAATCATTTTCTTTATTAAAAAGTCATGGAAACTCCATTTTCCTTTTTTTTGGGTGGGTTGTTTATTTTGTGTGTGTGAAGTGTGGTAACTTCAGATGCATCTACCTTGATGTGGCTATGCTACAACACTGTTTTCTCTAAATCAAGATAAGCCTTTTAATTATTAGGTTCAATGCTTCATTCATTTCAGAAAAGTTTTCTTTTGTCTTATCTTTGAATATTTTTAAACCAAATTATTGTGAATTTTTTTTTAAGGAACACTATTTTTTCATTTGTTGGATTTGATTTTAATCTATATTTCTTCTCTGTTATCTTAAACTCTTAGGTTTTCTATTTCATTTTGCTCAGGATGTTTGAATCTGTCATTTATATTCCTGAGCATGTTTTTAGCAGCATTAATCTCTCCTCTCCCTATTTTTTTTTCCTGCTTTTACTGATCTTATTTCTGTCATGGTTATCTTGATTTAACGCACCTTGAATTTTGCCAGATTATTTTTGATCACCTTATATTTCCCATTATTTATTTCTTTTCACTTGTGTCTTCCAAATGTCATTTTGGAGAACATATATTTTAGAGAAGACATATTTTAAAAAGACTTAGAAAATTTGCTTATAATTTTCACTACTTCATGATATAATCTTCTATCATGTGTGTGCTCTGTATCTTATGTAATTTTACCTTTTCTTTCTTCTTCCAGTATTTTTGCATAGGTCATTACCTGTTTTATTTTTATAATAAAATTCTAATACATAGTTACATTATATAATATTATTAATCTTATTATTAATCTTTGAATATTCTAGATATTTCTGAAAGGATATTGTGAAGAGGAGCTAGGGATGACAGTGAGGTATGACAGAAGGCAGCTGAGTGTTGGAATGCTGTTTCCAAAACACTTCTTATCTCTTGGGATAACTCTCCTGGACTACAGGGTTAACTACTGGCTCAGACTGGAGACATATTTGTTACTTTTGTCACGTGACTTGTGATTTTAGATTGCCGTCTAGTCTATATGGCTATTTCTCCTCCTCTTGCCTTGACTTTTCTTCCATTACACACACACACTTCTTAATTATTTCAAAGGTGATAAATCTGCACGTTTCTCTTTAAGCTCCTTTCCCCCGTCTCTCTGTGGAGTGAGGGTTCATATGCTCCAATGTTTCTGTTCCAAGTAAAGATGACTGGTTTTTTTCCTCAGTATATCTACCTCTTTTAGAGATCACTGAGCTTCCTGACTAGCTCAGGATCTTTGGAGGCATGCACTTTATTTTGGTTTTCAGGCTTGTCCTATTTCAATTTTTGTTGTATATAAGGTTTTCTTCATGTGTCATGGCTTGTAATTGCAGACATTTCCTAATCTTTGTAGGGCTGTAGCTTACATCTTTGTTTATCCTGGTTTAAAGGAAGTGAGAGAAAGAAGCATCTCAAGTTGGGGACCGTAGGTTGGACGTCTGAATTTATTTACATCATTGAGGTTGACCTAGAGTTTTTTGCTGTTGTACTTGGCTGAAATTTGTATTCAAGGTCATATCTGCTTCATGAATATGTTGGGTAGCATTGTGACTTTTCTATAATTTAAGGAAGTTTGGTGTAGGAGAAAGAGGAAATTGTCGAAAGAGCCCTAAATTGATGTATGGCTTAACCTTTTAATATCTGTGTAATTTTTGATGATAAATAATTTGTGACTATGTGGCAATAATAACATCTGTTTCACAGTGTGGTTGTGAGGATTCAATAGAATATGTATATAGAGTGTTATTTTTGATGTTACTTTAAACCTGTTTGCCTTTATATTCTTTCTACTTTTTTCATGGAAAATTATATGCTTTTATGTCCATATGTCAATCTCATATCTTTAAATATTATTCTATGGTTAAGTTGAATATAATTATGGTAATCATCGTAGAAATGATTACATCATTAAAAATTTAAAAGAACAATGTTTAATATTGCTCTGGAATTCACTCATTGGTCATCATAAAATAAAGATTTAAAGTATCTCTAGAAAATGGCAGAAGGCCTTTTTGTCATAAGAAAATTAAATACTCTTTATTTCTCCTAATTAACAGTTTCTGGGCTTGGCTACTCTGGGAAAACCAAACGACCACAGGCAATAATTCCCCAGGCCATGTGATCTCAGTCTGGCAATCCCAGATTTCTGCAGTATCACTTTGGTCACTGCCCTCTGGGGTTGTAACTAGCAGATCCCTCATTGTTTTATACAGCTATGTGTGCGTGTCTGTAGTGATCCTGTGTTGGATCTGGCTGATCTTGTGAGAACTATATCTATCTGAATCTTTAATAATGTTTTTTTTTTTTAGTTCCCTTGGCAAAACAAGTAGGTGAGGACAGAAAAATCTATAGTGAGTAAGTCAGTGAGCCAAGGTCTATTTCTGGGAATGAGGAAATTAAGTTTTCCTCAACCAGGTGTGATGTCAGCCTTCTGTGTGGCAATTTGCAGTTGGCACTAGAGAAGCAGAAAGGAGCAGGAGTCAGGCACTGTGAAGGAAAGACACTGTGTGCAACTGTGAAGGGTGTGGGCAGGGGAAAGTGAACATCAGCCCTCCAAGAATGAGAACAAAGCTGTAGAAGAATGTCAGGGAAGAGTCAGAGTTTATTTTACAACTACTCATCCTCTTTTCCGAGTTTTCCCAACCATTTAGCCCCACTTTTTTTTTTTTTGGTGGAGGGGTCTCATTTGCCTTCCTGTGTGGCCTGTGCTCTATGGTCAGCCCCACCACCTGTTTGGTTTATCCAGTGCCTAGAAACCTTTCACTCCTTTGTGACCTTTTTCCTTTCCTACCATTCTGCTTATCAGCCCTTGCCATTCTCATGATTAGGCTTCTTTTATTTCATTTATTTTTATTTCAGAATATTATGGGGGTATAAATGTTTAGGTTACATATATTGCTTTTGCTCCGCCGGAGACTTCTTTTCAATTGATTTCAAGCTGTTCAGCATTGCCGGTGTCACAACAATGTGGCTTGTAGGTTCTCTAAAATTTTGTCACCTAACCTCTAATGGGGACTTTTAATTAATTTATTTTTGACAATGCTATCACCTTCATTATATCATTCATTCATTAATTAACTCATTTAACATTTATAATGTGTGCCTACAATATACTAGGTCAAAACTGCCCATTTACAATGTAGAAAATTTCTGTAAATTTTTATGACAATTTTTTTACACTTCTCCTATACTCACTGTGTCATCTCACTTTCTTTGCTGTTACAAAATTTTTCTACTTCCCACCTTTGTTTTCTTTTCTCCTCCTTCATCCTTGGTGCCCTCTTCTCTTTTGACTTCTCAAGTCCACCACTGGTTGTCCTCCTACCTCTGTGATCTGCCTAATTTGTCAGCTTCGTTGTCTACTTTGCGTTATCAATGCAGACAGTTTCCATAGTTGTGCTTTTGCTTTAAAAATTTTTTTCCTATATACTCTTTCCTTCAGGAACCTTATTCACTCTTATGC
Source organism: Avahi laniger (assembly GCA_963575035.1). NCBI lineage: Eukaryota > Metazoa > Chordata > Mammalia > Primates > Indriidae > Avahi > Avahi laniger. The sequence continues at coordinate 7,023 of CAUYSK010062171.1, read as the reverse complement.
ATTCATTTATTATTTTTATGTGGATTACTATGCAATTATATCTTGAATCTGTACTTCTTTCCATACATCGTGTTTCATATTTCCACCTGGACATCTCAGTAGTGTCTAAAACTCTATTTGCTTAAAATACATGTGATTATCTATTTTATGTATTCTCACATATTCTATGTGCAATGTTCTTATTTCTGAAAATGGATCCATCATTGTTTTATCTATTCATGCTTAAATCTTGGTATGTTCTTTGAGTTCACTTTCCTTCATGCTCACTCCAGGTATAGTAAGTCACCAATTACTTTGGGTTTTTACTTATCACTATTTCTGTTCCGCATCTATTGTCGTACAACTAGAACCATGTAGTCCCAATTCTTCTGTGTATCTCCCCAGATCGCTCTGTTTTAACATTCTCTTAAGTGGACTCCTTCTCTGTGTTTTCCCTTTCTTCTATTTGAACCCATCATACTTACAGATAGAGCACCTTCCCTAATTACTGGCCTTATCATTAATTCTTTGTACCTACATTTTCATTGCCTTCCTAAATTTATTTGAAAATTCCTATATATCTTTGAGCCCTTCCCAATGACAGGCAAAAATGAGTCTTGATCACTTTTTCATCTTGTTTTCCCTTCTTCTCCAAAACAATTTACACGCTCTAATCTGTATGCTTCAACATTAACTCAGTGTACACCAAACTTACTGGCTTTCATATTTTATAATCTGCTTGAAATGAATTCTTTAGACCCTATATTTGTGTATTTTAATATTTATCAACTTTTACAGCTGTAGTAAAATGTCACAAAGCTATGCTGCCTTCTCTCATCACCGTGGCTATCTCTTTCTATTCAATTCATGCTTTAGAGGATTTGTTCCACTCCTATGGAACAAATGCATCACACAATGTCTGATTTATATTTATATGCATGTTGGATAAGGATTGCCTTTGTACAACATTAGTGTTTCTTGATAGATGACACAGTAAGCAAATCTACTTTAAATTAACAAAATGAATAAATGAGAAGGTAAGACTGGGAATAGAACATAACTGTGACTAGGAATTGGGTCTTGAGTAGCCATTTGATCTTCTAATGTGTGTATCTACCTGTTTTCTCCATCTGTGAAATTTAACTTAAAGTTGAAACTGAAGAATTTTATGATTCTTACAGAAAAAGGCAGTTTGGAAGAAGTCTGTTTTCCTTAGTAACAGGTATTGAATGGTTTGGCTTCTTTGCCTTGGCTGGTCAACACAAATTTACACCTGGATGGGCACAGTCTTCAGAAATCCCTTCAAGCACCCTGACCCTTCTACTTTTTTCCTGTCTCTCACTCTTAATGACAAGAGAAATATTCTGTGTTATCAGAAGTAGTCGGAAAAGACATGATTTTTTCTTTTCATGTGGCTAATTAAAATTTATGGCTTTGAATTGTAGGGCTTACCATTGTGGAAGAGGTACAGCCCGGTCAGAATACAAATATTTTTCCTGTGTCACACACGCGGTCTTTGATTAGTGTCTCAACTGAGGAGCAAAATTTTTTTGGGGGAAATATACTTAAGTGATTGAATACAAGTAGAGACATGAGAGATTTACTTAAAGCCAGGTTATTTACCATATCATAACAGAGGATTCAGAATTTGAGGAATAATTTCCTATACTTGAAAATGTACTATACTTTCATGTAGAGAGCCCTCAATATATAATATATGCGATTTATTGTGCTGTACTATGTGGTAGGTACTAGGTTAGATATTTTTACATAAATAATTTATTTCTCACAAGGGAACAAACAAGGGAGGTATTATTATCCCCATTTTATTGATTTAGTTTTGACTTTTTCTTTTATTTTTTAAATTAAATATCATAGTCGAACATATTTTTAGGTTACATGTGATATTTTGGTACATGTATACAATGTGTAATGATCAAATCAAGATAATTGGAATATACATCACCTCAAACATTTATCTTTTCATTGTGTTGGGAACACTATAATTTTTCTTTTGTAGTTATTTTGAAATATACAATAAATTATTGTTAACTATATTTTTTTACTGTACTACTGAATATTAGAACGTATTCCTTCTAACTGTATATACCCATTTTAATAATGAGAAAACTGAAGCTCAGAGAAGTCTAATAATTTTGTTATGTTCACATAGCAAATGCCTAATGGAACCTGGATTCAAAGTCAGGCCTGGCTGAACTCAAAATCCAAGATATTAACCATTCTACTATAATGCATGAAAGTAAGTCTGTGGATTTTTGCATTTTTAGAATTGAAGAAGAGAGAGATGAAACTTTGGAAATGGTTTCTGGAATTTTGAGTGTTAGCAAACAGCTGTGGGATAAATCCACCATGTAGAAGAACCACAACCTTTGGAAATAACTCTTCTGTGACCCTCAGTAGCAGAAGCTATTACTGGGGTGGTAAGACACAGAGAAAACACACACTGGTGAGAATTTCATGTGCCTGCTGTCTGTTGTTCTGTACATGTCCCTCTCCTGATTAGTGTATGCTAGGATCCTCAAATCATAATAACAATTATACTTACAGTGAATTGCATGTGTATATATCACTGTGCAGTATAAAAGGTAATATTTCCATTATTATCGTCTGTGATTTTCACAGAAATTTTGTGAGCTTGACAGAGTAGGTAATAAGAGCATTTGCCTTTTTTCTCCTTTAAATGCAACCAAATGTCAAAGTCAGGAGCAGTCCTGAATCAGTACATTAAAAGTGAGAAACTTATTTTATTTATGTTGTCTTTAACTTACCTGTGTTCTCAGAAACAGAGACTACCATATTTCATCCTGTCTGAGACTTGTTCAGCTCTTTCTCTTTTTCCTGAAGGATTTCTTTTTTCTTTGTCATTGTGCATGTCTTTCTTAATTTCTCCTTTTCTCCAACTTTCCCCTTTTTTTCTTTTTAAAAAATTTTAATTATTATGGGTACATAATAGTTGTTTATAGGGTACATGTGATATTTTGATACAGGCATACAATATATATTAATCAAATCAGAGTAATTGTGGTATCTATCACCTCAAGCATTTATCATTTTGTTTGTGTTAGGAACATTCCAATTCCACACTTTTTAGTTATTTTAAAGTATACCATAACTTACTGTTGACTATAGTCACTTTGTTGTGCTATTAAATATTGTTCATTCTTTCTAACTATATTTTTGCACCCATTAACCATCCCCACTTTATTTCCGCCTCCCCTTCCTATCCTCTAGTAAACATCATTCTGCTCTCTGTCTCCATGAGATCAATCGTTCTGATATTTACCTCCCACATGTGAGTGAGAACATGCAAGATTTGTCTTTCTGTGATTGGCTTATTATTCCCATATTTTTAATCTTCATTCTTTTTTCTTTATCTCTGCTTCAGTTTTCTGTATCTTGGATTATTCTATAGACTTTAGAAAAATAAGTCGAATGCTAGCTGTTGGTTTGGAGATTAAATGTTATCTTATCCCTAGTGAGTAATATGTTGTACATCTCAGGTGCCTTCTCACCAAGAGACCATTAGTGATGGCTACTATAAGTTTTTAGAAATTTTCCTTTATGTATGTTAAAATTATTGAAAAAAAAATGATGGCGAGAAGAGAGACAGGAATAATAAAGATCACTGACTTGAAGGCATGGCCTTACTACGAGCTGGGCTTATTAATCTAACTTATCAACTAAGCACTATCTACCCACTTTCTGTATATACCTGGGTATTTAATATGGGTAATATAGACATGAATAATGATAATTGATACTAAAAAGTCTTTTCTTATTATATTGTTTAAGGTATACACATTGCGTACCTACTCCTTCTCCTATTGAATTTTCACTAATTTCTAAAGAGCTAGATCAGTGTTTCTGTCCTTGGCATAGCCTACCCGACCTGCTCTTGATGGCACTAGCATCTTCTGCCTTCGAATGTCTATAGCACTTTTTCTCCCAGAATTCACCAAATATTTATCTCACTATTTACTTAATATGTATTGTATACAACATTGCTACATGTACAATTCATGTTTTTTCAATTCTTTTTTTTTTGATTCTTTGGTTTACAGGAATTAGAGAAAGAACAAATCAGTATGAAGGAGAATTACTAGTAAAGATACAGGGAGAGATGAAGATTTTAATTGACTTTTGAGGATAATAAAATTTAGAAAGACCGAAAGGATAGACTTCACAGAAGCATGACCTTAAATTTTTTTACAGGTGTAGCAACCAGTTAATCAGAAAAATATGAAGAATAAGTACACAAATCATGATAGTAATGAACAATCACTTTCTAAAAGGTAATTTACTATTGTCCTAGTTAATCTTTAACTGTGTACACATTTTATGTATTATTTATTTATTGTTATACTGCCATATAATTTGGTGTTAATAATGGATACTATGTATGAAAATCTCTGGTTAGTTTTGGTTTTAACCAGGAAAAATCACTTTTTTGAGTTTCGTTCTTTTTATTTGGTTACATTTTACTTGATTATTTGCTCATTTTATTTGATTATTATTATGATTTGTCTTTCTGGAATAGGAATCAAGAGACCTGGGTCCCCATTCTATCAATTGTTTGAATTTTGGAAATTCAGATTACTTTTCTGGGTCTGATGTTTTTCATCTGAAAAATGACCAACTTGGATAAAATTGTTTTTATAAAATTCCGTATGCATTTCATCCCATCACACTGGGGACATGTGCTTTCCCTCACCAAGACCTTGGATCTTTTTCAATAATGATTGGGTTTTCCTGCTCCCTTCCCAGTGCCTCATCACCTCCCCATGTATGTTCATCTCATCAGTCTTCCACCCTGACTTACCTTACCCTGATTGGCAGTGCCTGTGGCTGTTTTTGCTCCCTAACCCAGGCCGGAGGTTTCTGGTTATAAAAAGTATATACCTTGAGACTGGACTGTTAGCTCAGGAGTCCACAGTGTAATCACTATGTGTAGATGACAATAGAGAGGGACTTGTGCCAGTGGTGGTGACTTGGGATTGGAGTATGGACACAGTATGTGCCTCTGTGAGATGTGGTGTCTAGAATGAATTACGGCACCAAGCAGATGGCTCTTTGTATGAGAGGGTTTGGAGTTATAGCTGCAAAAATGTAGGACATCAGTATACTGGCTTTCTTTACTTTCTTTTCTGTACTCAGCAACTTCTAAAATACCTGTATTAAGTGTTTTCAGGAGCTGCTTTCTATTATAGGAGAAGTAAGTATCTATGTGGACACAGAAATATAACACTGTTTTCTGCTCATTCTCTACCTCACATATAAACACAATATGTGTTAAAGGACTAAATCTCCAGTGTCACGGTTTTACTTTATAGCTCAAAGTTAATAAGAAAGCTGTGTGCCTTCCTAAAATGTGGTTTATTAATGTTTGATACTCATCTAACTTTATAATCATGAATTAAGAGTATAAAATTACAAATTTCCTTGAAGATAAAATATCTGAATGGGTTTCAGTCAAATTAAGCATGATAATATCAAATGTCAGAATAGGTTACCATGCAAGAGGTACTGAGTACTTAAAAGGGTGAGAAATATCAATGGACATAAAAGCTGGTACCAAGGGGAGGCTGAGACACTGATGAATTAAAAATATCTCAGCTATTTCAAGTGCTGATCTCAATTAATTCATGTGTATGGACAAAGAAAAACTGTTCGCAGGGAGATATTACACCCTCTGTGGTCACTGTAGGCATATGCCTTGGTAGAAACTCTGGTGAAATCCCCTCAAAGCACATTTATTAGGCCTGGAAAAAGCCTTGCATGACAGATAGCACAAGCTCCTTATGAAATCCTTACAGGGTATGAAGCTATTTAGGATGTTGTAATTATGAAAGGTTGTGTAGAACTTGGAGTTACTTAGATAGCAGTGAACATGAGAAAACATGACAGATAATAGTGTTGTTCTATTTTTTATGCGTGTCCATGTATTTCCCTTGTTCTACTACAGTTTTGGACTCTGATTTCACATACCCCAGTGTCTTTATTATGTCTTAGTCTATAGCCTATTTTAATTCAGTCCTTCCTAGGTACCTTTACTTCATCTGTTAATCATGCTGTTCCTCTTATTCCTACTTTCTATCAGAGAATTGTGAGTGCAAATTGTGAACAGAAGGGAATTATGAGACTATGCATAAATGCAATATAGAATATGTTATAAATGAGGAATAGTCAATATCGCAGGTAATTTAAACACCTGATAAATGTCACAGATAAGCATGAATCTTTTGTTCTTGAGTGATCTGTTAATTTGAGAACAGACATTATATCAAGAGTGTTGGTGATAAGTTTAAATCATGTTGTAGCTCACATGTTTTGATGATATTATGTTGAATTTTGTTATTTTTTATATTTGAGGAACTGGGTAACTATATTATTCACTCATAGTAAGAAAATTGAAATATTGTTGATTTTAATACATATCATCACCCCCATAATCACAATTTTCTCCTCATTTTATTAGTTCTCATAATTTCAACCACAGCCCAGTTGGCTGGATCAATGGATGGAGGGAATCACTCAGTAGTGTCTGAGTTTGTGTTTCTGGGACTCACCCATTCATGGGAGATCCAGCTTTTCCTCCTGGTGTTCTCTTCTATACTCTATGTGGCAAGCATGACTGGAAACATCCTCATTGTGTTTTCTGTGACCACCAACACTCACTTACACTCCCCCATGTACTTCCTACTGGCCAGTCTCTCCTTCATTGATTTGGGAGCCTGCTCTGTCACTTCCCCAAAGATGATTTATGACCTTTTCAGAAAGCGCAAAGTCATCTCCTTTGGAGGCTGCATTGCTCAGATCTTCTTCATCCATGTGATTGGTGGTGTGGAGATGGTGCTGCTCATAGCCATGGCCTTTGACAGATATGTGGCCATATGTAAGCCTCTCCACTACCTGACCATCATGAGCCCACGAATGTGCATATTGTTTCTGGCTGCTGCCTGGGCCCTTGGTGTCAGTCACTCACTGTTCCAACTGGCATTTCTTGTTAATTTACCCTTCTGTGGC
>CAUYSK010062167.1:0-21325 GCA_963575035.1 Avahi laniger | reverse complement strand
ACACGTGTCTCTTACATTTTTGATGCTGGAAATATTTTGTTATTTTCTTATATGGCAAAATAAATACTCTGGCAGACCCAAATCTTTTTTTTTTTTTTTTTTTTGAGACAGAGTCTCACTCTGTTGCCCAGGCTAGAGTGAGTGCCGTGGCATTAGCCTAGCTCACAGCAATCTCAAACTCTTGGGCTCAAGCGATCCTCCTGCCTCAGCCTCCCCAGTAGCTGGGACTACAGGCATGCGCCACCATGCCTGGCTAGTTTTTTTTTCCTATATATTTTTAGTTGTCCGGCTAATTTCTTTCTATTTTTAGTAGAGACAGAGTCTCGCTCTTGCTTAGGCTGGTCTCAAACTCCTGACCTTGAGAGAGCCACCCGCTTCGGCCTCCCAGAGTGCTAGGATTACAGGCGTGAGCCACCGCGCCTAGCCCCAAATCTTTTTTTAATGTTAATAGTTCCTGAAACTGCAAAGTCTAGTAACACTAGACTTGAAGATATGGTAACACTATCTTTAAAATCTCTCTTCATTCTTAAAAGTTCTATCGTTATAACAATATGAATTCCAGAATTTCTACTATAAAGTTCTAGAATTAAAATATTCCAAGGGACAGATCCTAAAAATGATGTCATCTACAAGTACTATTGATGTTTTAAATAAGAGCAAGGGAAAATGATCTAAATGATTAGGATACTTTCTCTATTTTTGAAAAATGAAGCAGAATGGCTTTTTTAATAATAGTTTTTATTAATGCCTGACACATGCTTTCAAGCCTTTCTGATGTAACAAGAGGATGGCAATCACCTCTTCCGATACAACAAAGGATAATAATCCATTCCAGTCCTCCCTAATTTCAAGCTATTTATCATATAAACAAAGTTTCTAACAAGTTTCATTTTGAGTTACCACAAGCATGGTGCATTCCCTGACTATTACAAAGTTGGAAGAGTGGGCCGGTGTTCTAGTGCCATTAACAAATGTTACCACAAAAAAGGTATTAATAGCAAATTCCTTACGAGTTTTATGCCTGTGACTCAAAAATAAGGGCATTACCTTTTTTCAGGCAGCGTTCAATGCTATCAGTTAAAGTCATTCTTCTTTCCAGAATAAATTCATAAAGCATTTTTGAAGCCAGTGCATTTTTAATGCCTTCAAGAGCTGCCTGCCTTGTCTTCGCACTATTGAAAACACAATGTAATAGAGAAAAGATGCAGCTGGAGTGTACAATCAATGATTTTTTAAAATATAATTTAATTTCCTTGTAAGCTTTTTCTGCCTATAGATTTTTTAAACCTAATTGTGATCAAGCTCTAACCATTTTTCAAAAATGTAATTTAATTTTTACCTACAACTCACCTTTTTTACACAAAACACTTTAAGCTGCTTTATATCACAGACTTTTTTCTGTTTATTAGTTTAATAGCCACAATTTCAAATAACTACATAATATTTTATAGTTTCAATGTACAAGACGCTCTTCTATATTACATGTTTAAGTAAATTCACATTTTTTAACACTACAAAAGTCTAGAATTCATGTTTGCATCTTCTGGGCTTTTTAATTCCATTTGTTTAAGGTAGTTCTAAAGCTATGATGAAGTAAGAAAACAATTTAGCTTTGACATTTTTCATGTCCATAACAAAACTAATGGACAAGCAGCTTAAAGTAAGATTTAGTTGTTATTTCTAGTTGAAGATTAACTTTTAATTCAACAAATCCATTCCTATTATAATCAAATATAGATATGTATGTACCAATTATGCTAGAACAATGACTAATCTGAATCAACCTAAATTCAACTGCCATGTTACTACCCACATTAAAAGTTCAGAAATGAGAAATATTAAATCACCCCAAGTAAACAAATCAAGCTTAAGGAAAAACGTATTACTGTATCAGAGAATCTAGCTGATCAGACTCACCCAGAATGAAGCAGTTTCCAATATTTCCTACCTCTTATCCAAGGTTAGGTCAATTAATCCCTTCAACTTGTACTCTAAATCTTCTTGAGTTCCTTCCTCATCAAGGACTTCTGGTCCTAAGAAATAATATAAACCAACCACTGTAATTTAAGTTAAAAAAAAAATACACGTAACAAGTAATAATATATCTTAGCTACAAGAATTCCTCTACCTACAATAACTTTTTATCTAATGTTGCAAATTTAAATTTAACTCATACCATCTTCCGCAAAACTGGAAGGATCACTGTAACCACTGCAATGACTCATTGTTTCAATTGATGCATCTTCATCACTAAAAGGTTGAACATTTCGATGCTGGCCACCTATTAGGTAAAAAAGGAAAGAGGCAGATGAGTTTATTGCCATATATACAAATTATTTAACTTGGGAATGTTTAAATTTACTCAAGAGAAATCCAGCAATAAAAACACAAATCTATTTTTTTAAAAGAGATATTATCACAAAAGAAGATATTTAAATAGTCCTAAAATAAGTCAATTCACCTAATATATATTTCAGCACACCAATGACTTACAAAACACATCAACTTCAGAAATAGACCAATCATCTAACAGTTCTGATGATACAAAAACTGATACAAAAGATGAAAAAATTGCTTCAGACTGAGCATGGTGGCTCACGCCTGTAATCCTAGCACTCTTGGAGGCCGAGGCGGGAGGATTGCTTGAGCTCAGGAGTTTGAGACCAGCCTGAGCAAGAGCGAGACTCATCTCTAGAAATTAGCCAAACAACTAAAAATAGAAAAAATTAGCCAGGCATGGTGGCATGTGCCTGTAGTCCCAGCTACCTGGCAGGGTGGGGCAGGAGGATCGTTTGAGCCCAAGGAGTTTGAGTTTTCTGTGAGCTAGGCTGACGCCATGGCACTCTAGCCCAGGCAACGGAGCGAGACTCTGTCTCCAAAAAAAATAAATAAATAAAATAAAAACACAATTTAGCAGATTTTTAAATAAACAGAGCAAGCAAGTGGCCTTTGAATTTGTTTGTTTAGTGTCAAAGTAGTGCCAATCAAACCAGTAAACTATAAAGATTAAGTAAGGAAGCCAAGATCCCGAAATTTCTTAGAGTACTTAGGACAGGAATAAACAAAGATCTACAACACCATACTTTATTTCAGTATCTTCTTCACCATCTTTATGATATGAAGTCATGGATAAAGTCATGACAGTAGCTGAGTGTCATCTGATTAATTTTAATCAACATTTTTTCGCAATTCACATTTTTTATTTTTCATATTCAGCCAATTTCTAAGAGTATTCCTATGTAGCTCTTACTCTGCTCCCTTCTCTTAATCAGTTTTAATGATTTCTTTCTAAGACTCAAGGAAAAGGGGCTAAAAAAAAAAAAGAGAAAGAACCCGGTATGAATACCTGATATCTAGGTCAAACTCACCCACCTAAGTGATCCTAAGTACCATTAAAGAGGTGTCACTCTAGGCTGGGGGTGGTGGCTCACACTTGTAATCCTAGCACTCTGGGAGGCTGAGGTGGGAGGATCGCTTGAGCTCAGGAGTTTGAGATTAGCCTAAACAAGAGCAAGATGCATCTCTACCAAAAACAGAAAAATTAGCTGGGCGTGGTGGCATGCTACTGTAGCCCCAGCTACTCCGGAGGCTGAGGCAGGAGGATTACTTGAGCCCAGGAGTTTGAAGTTGTTGTGAGTTAAGCTGCCACCAGGGCACTCTACCCAGGGCCATAGAGATTCTATCTCAAAAAAAAAAAAAAGAAAAAAAAAGAGGTGGCACTCTAGACACATAAAGTCCTTATTTCTAGAGGGCTTATTAACAAGGTTTTGTTCTTAAAAATGCTCTCTTAAAATCAAGTGCTATGACAGAGGCATGTATATCTCTATAAGAGGTCAATTTTATTAGCTTTCCAGAACTCTTCTGTAACTTAAAAAATAAACAGTTTTAATGGAAAACCCATTAAAGTGATAAAGAGAATTTGGTTATATAGCGGAGACCTCGTTTGACTCTCATTTCTTCTGGATGTCATTTAAAAATACCAAAAGTGTAAGTTCTTGTAAGTAAGCAAAAGTTTGTGATAATTTTTCATCTCTTCTACTCAACTACCATTTATTCATTAGTTACTGAATAAGTAAAACATTCACATGAGATCAAGTTAAAGTTACAAAAAAGTAAATCTTACCCCCATAATGTTCCCCAGTTCCACATTAGAGGCAACTGCAATTACCGAGTTCTAGCATAAACTTCCAAAGATACCAAAGCATGTATAGTTTTATAAGCTAATCAAATAATTCTTTCCCATTTGCTTATATATGCTGAAAATTGGCATTTAAATGCTTGTATATGCTAAAATTCAGTGTTGAAATATCCCCACAGCGACCAGAGGTCTGTTCAGGTCAAGTACAAGGAAGGAGGCTTGCCCAGACACTCCAGGGGGAATAAAGGTTTGTGATTCAAGGAGGTCATTACTAATATCATTACCATCTTCAAAATGACTTTAGCTTGCTGCTTCTCCATTATTTCCACTTCACCAACAATAGTTTAAGAATAAAATTAATAAGGATCTTCTCTAGAAAGAATGCAAATGTTGCCTTTAGATGAGGAAAAGCCAAAATAGAGGTAAGAAGTATCCTCAATCCACACAGAACCAACTGGATGCCACAACTACATATTTTACATCTTGATAAAGAATGAATTTCAGGAACAGAGAGAGTTTTCAAAATAAAAAGCCATCTAAAGCAAAGGGAAAAGTTGCTTTTATAACAATCTTTTCCTATTGTCAATCAGTAAATGTTTAACACACGATCACAAGTTTTCATGCTGCCCTAAGTCTTACGGGAAAACTTTTTAAATGCCAGTTTCCAATAATCTTTAACAAGATAAGTGGCACAGTTACTTTTCTAATGAACAAAGGCATATCATTCTGAGGGTCAAAGAGTGGCAACTGTGTCAACAAAAATCTAATGGCTAATAGCTCCTATGTGATAATGTCTGAGGATATTCCAATATTTAACTCATATTCTCAAGACATGACTACCCAATTTATTTAATACTCGTTCGAGTTTAGCCTGGTGTCTCGTAGAAGGACGTTCCGATTGAAGTTCTCTTTTTTCTTAACTATACAGTCAGTAAGTAGGGAACCATAAATTCAGTTAAGCACCTACCCATCTAGGAAAAGCTGCAACTTTGTAGCAAGGACACAAAACCCCTAACTTTTAGCCAGCTGCAACCTGAGCTCCTCTCCTCGCCCTGCCTATCCGGGACTCACAGCAGAGAACCTATGGAATGCAGCACAAAGGAAAACGCAATTTCTTCCCCGGGGAGTGGGAGATCGCCTCCGCTGGTCGCACTGGGCCTGGGGGTTTGGGGGCTTCTGCAAGTGCCAGTTAGGGGAAGGAGAAGAGCTTAGGATGGGGCAGTGGCACCCAGCCTCCGACTCCTTCGCCCGGCCCAGGGGGACACGCGCGACGCGACAGAAGGCAGCGGCGTGGGAAGCCACGCGGGCGCCTCTGCGTCACCCCGGGCCCATCGTGCGATGCCCAGGCCGCGTGACGCAAGGGCCGGTCCAAACCCGCCGGACGTTTGGCATTCCCGAGAACTCCATGTTGGAGCCCGGGATCAGAGACGGCCAGTGACAGCACAGCACGGACACAACTCCGAGCTCTACCCCACCCTTCGCCAAGAGAGCTCAGGAAAAGTCGCAGCAGCCTCTGAGGATAGCTCCTCTTCCGTCCAGCTCCCGGTCACCCCGTATCCCGGCACACTCAGACCCAACGACCTACTCCTCCCTGCCCCCATGGCCGGTGCTCCGGAGTCCGGTTCGCACGCCAGACCCAAATCGCGCGAGCACAGCGCCCCGGGCACCCTGGGAATTGTAGTTCAATCCCAAACCGCGCATCCCAGGGACACAAGCGTGTGCCAGCGAGAAGAACTACAACTCCCACCGCGAGACTCGGGGGACTCGTCAGCCCGCCGGCAACCGGGATGCCGGCGCTGGGGATACCCCCTTACCTGCCGTTGCCGCCGTCGCTGCACCTGCCCCTGAGCCGCCGCCGCCACCACTGCCACCGCGGTGGGGAGTGTTCCGCTTCTTATTCTTCGGCATCGTGGGACGCCCAGTGCCGCCTTAATTCGGAGCTTAGCGAGGATCAGCCGATGGAGCTGCACTTTTTACTTGTGCGTCTGTGCGGCGGCCGGCTGAGAGGCGAGTCTTCGGCTAACAACAGAGGCGAGAAGCGACGGGGGTAAGAGTGGGCGGTGGCGGCAGCAGAAATCCCCGTGAAGAGCTGTGATCGGAAACGACACATGTTTCTCTTTAGCGCGGGAGCTAAGGCGGGGCGGTCGAGGCCACGGCGCCTTAAGTAGTGAGACCGCCGCCTGTCGTCACCATAAGGGGGCGGGACTTGAACGCTCACCAGCCAATCCCTGCTGATCTCCCCACCACAGTCCTCCTCGGGTCGGTGCAGGGACCGTGACTACAAATCCCATGCCGCAATCTTCCATCAGCGCCCCGGGAGCCAGTCTCCGTTGCCGCACTGACTGCTGGGGAGCGTAGTAGGCCCGGGGCGGTGGAGCTTCCAGGCGCCTCCCCTTTTATCCCCGCTCCTCCCGGTTCCTCCCGGCTCCTTCGCGCTTCTCCCAGCTCCTACCGGCTCCCCCCGGCTCCGCCCCGCTTCTCCCAACGGGCTTTTCTGCCCACTCGCTTCCCTTCTCATGACCCCTCCCCTGCCTCGGGGCGGCCCCCGCCTTCGAATTCAGTGAGGTAACCACGGGTGATGAGCAATGGACCCGGTATGCCGGCTGACGAGAGTGAGCTTCGAGCTGGCAGCTACGCAGTCACCTTTGCTCCTCCTTCTCCCGGCTCGCGTTCTTCTCTTTAACCTCTCCACTACTGCCCTGCGGCCCCTGCCAGGCACGGCCGTACCCCTCCTTGGGAACACTGACATGGTTTTAGTTGTTGAATTAGTTTAGCGATCATCAGTACTGGACCTATAATTGAACTATGGCTTGGGGCCCTGTGCCCCCGACTCCCAATAAAAAGGTGTTCTTTCATCTCCTTTGTTGTGTAGTTCACGAATATCTCATATTCTAGACTAGAAATTTATGGCAATTCAGTGTCATGGGTTTCTATACAAGAACGTGTCCTTCAACAATGTTGTCTGCCAGTTAGGAGGTCAATTCGGGATAAGAGTTTCTGGGAATTTAACAGCTGATAAAACAACATGGGTTATAAATACCAATAATAGCAGTGGCTTTTGTTTCGGGGTTGTTTCCTTCACGGTTCTCCTAGATCTCTGTCTTCCTTGTTACAACATTTGTCATGTACATAGGGCCTGTTATTAGTTTCATATATTATACTTATGACAGACCAAACCCCCTGACTCACCTCAATGTAGGTGACTCATCCACCACTCCACCCCTCGCAGGAGCTCCATTCTCTCCTTTTCAATTGTCTGTAGCACATTTCCATCAGAATGTCCAACTTGTACTTCAACCCAACATCTCTAAAATAAATAATTTCCCTCTTCTTTGTCTTCCTTTTGTGTGTTTACTATCGGATTATCCTCTTATATGTTCAAATTCCATGGTTCTTCTCTTTAGTCACTCGGGCTCCCCACCCCACCCCGCCCCAATGAAGTGATTCTTTTTAAAATAAAACTCTTAAATTCATGTCCTATTCTCCAATCACACATGACCTCAGTTCATGTCTGGGCATTTTATGGGATCTCCCAGTCTTTTCACCCATGGTTCATGCACAGTAATGCTGCCAGATTTATCTGTGTATCCCATTTTACTAATCCACCTGCTTTAATAGTTGCTCAGAAGCATTCCATGGTTCTCATTAGCAATAAATGAAATGCCGACCCTGGTCCTGACTGCCTTCCCAGCCTCATCTTTCACTGCTTCCCCATACATGCTTTGTTCTTCAGCCAAACTGGACTGCTCTTCATTTCCAACACACAAATCTGTTCTCTTACCTCTGCTTCATCATTCATATTGCTTCATGTTCTTATGGTGCCCTTCACGTGACTGGCGTGGTGGCTCACACCTGTAATCCTAGCACTCTGGGAGGCCAAGGCGGGAGGATTGCTCAAGGTCAGGAGTTTGAGACTAGCCTGAGTAAGAGCGAGACTTCATCTCTACTAAAAATACAAAGAAATTAGCTGGACAACTAAAAATATATAGAAAAAAATTAGCCAGGCATGGTGGCACATACCTGTGGTCATAGCTACTCGGGAGGCTGAGGCAGGAGGATCGCTTGAGCCCAGGAGTTTGAGGTTGCTGTGAGCTAGGCTGACACCACGGCACTCTAGCCCGGGCAACAGAGCAAGACTCCATGTCAAAAAAAAAGAAATTTCATCCAGCTTTCTTTTTTTTTAAATTTTTTTTTTCTTTCACCACATGGACTACAGGGATATCCATCTTTCAAGAGCTAGTTCAAATGCTGCCACCTCCTGAAGCCTCCAGCTGGAATTGTTTCTTCCTGGTCATAACTCTTTAACACTCATGGTAATGCCCTAATGGCACTTAGGACCTCCCTATACAGCCTATTCAAAGATGCCATTTAGAGGACAATAGCTGAGGATTGTTTTTACTTTAACCCTGAAGCAGCAAGCACAGAAAACCATATAAGGATGCAGGTTAGTGGAAGCAGCTCCCATTGTTTCCTTGTATCTGGTAGAGGCACATCTGCAGTTCAGTGGCCTCGGCCCACAAGGAGTGAGATGTCTCCAGGTTGCAGGAGCATAGAGTTGTAGACTCAATACCTTTTATAACCCCTGGCTCTTCATCATCAAGGAACAATTTATACTATACACAGGGCAATAATTTTACTACCCTGTGAGCCTCATCACTTAGGCCTAATGTTTGGGTTCTCGGCCTTGAAACGTGCACTTTGCCTGCATTTGGAGCATTTTCGCATCCATTCACGTCCACTTAGAGGCTTTTCTGAGGCCACCCTCACCATGGCCCACCATGTCATACACATACCTCCTTACACGTGTTTGTGAACACATCTGTCATCTCATCAAATTGTCAGCTTCCCAAGAACAAAAATCTTGTTTTCATCATTTCCGTATCCCTCATGGCACATAAAGAAGTGCTACATTTGTAATGATAGATATATATGTTAAATGAACACTTAAGAAATAATTTTAACTAGCTTTTTGGGATCAAGGAAAGGGAGAAACTACATATTATTACATACATGGCGTATAGCTTTCAGTATAATGACTTCTGAGGGGTGCCGTAGTTTTATGCCTACAGTTTAGCTCCAGAGCAATACAAGTATCAGAAAGGTTTAGCCATACTTTTCATGGGACGTTGGTCTTCATCTCCACATATTGTTTTGGAACATATTTAAAGAGATTAGAAGACTCCAAACATTGTGTCACTAAATAATTACAAATACCAGGAAGGAAGGGGAAGTACAAGGGGAAACAGGAAAAGGGGCTTTCAGTAGCCAGACTTTGCCTTTTTATTCAGAACTAAAAATAAAAGTCCCTCCCCAGGGACTTCTGCCTACATCTCATTGATCAGACTGTGTCACGTGATGATCCCTAGCTGCAAGGAAGTTTAGAAGACAAGAATTTTTAGTTGGACTCACTGATGAACAAATTTCAGGTTTTGTTGATGAGAATGAAGGGGAAATCATGGACATAAGGTAGGCAACTAGCAATGTCAGCCTCCTGTACCATGACACAAATCTCCCATGCTCTAATACATAAATATCACACATATTTGTTACCAACTTGACCTTATGTGCTGCCTCTTACCTTTTAGTCATAGGAAGATGTATTCTTCTCTTATAAAGTACAACTCAGTTTAACGTTCCATCTACAGAAATCACCATCATGGTAAGTATACTCAAATGTTGCAAAAATAAATTTTACATTAATCAGAATTTGGAGGCACTCTTGAGAAGAGTTCTAAGTTCTCATGGGGTCTGTGTGTTGATGACTTTGATTGAAGAACAAATAACATATAAACTCACTTTTCAAAACTTCCTTGAAAGTATAAACATGAAAGGTTTTCTTTGAATGACTTTAGTCATGGCTTCCTTGGGATTCTTTGACTAGCATTAAGGAAATGATGTCTCCAGGATGCTCCATACAGGACTTGGCAGAATCTGGTTTTTGCCTGTGTCTCCCAAATCACTTCTCATCCCCTAAGACAGTCCCTCCCCCTCTGCCAGGTCAAACTCTTGGCAGGTATCTGAGTTCACCAGGCTCAAGCTTCTGGGCCTCACCTAGGTTTGGCACCTGCCCACCTCCCCATCTCATCTCCTGCCTCTCTTCTCACCCACTAAACTTCAGACACTCCAGTCTTCTTTGCCAACTCAGAAACACAAAGTTCATTCCCCCCTTAAGACTTTTGCAACAACTCCTCCCTCTGCCTGATATGATCATCCCCAGCTTCTTACAATTGCCATTCAGATCTCAACTTAAAGGATGCTTCCCTGAAGAGGCCTTCCTACTCTCCATCCTGATGTAGCATCCTCACCCCGCACACCACCACCATCACCACCACCCTGCCTATACTATTCTCCCAAAGTACAGCTCACTACTTAGTATCTTTCTAGTTCAATTATTTTTGTCTTTCTCACCTACTAGAATGTTAGAATTAAAAGAAAAGAGATCCTGTCCGTTTTATTCACTGTTGTATCTTCAATGCTGGAACAGTACATGGCACTTAGTAGATATGTGATTACTATATACTGAATAGATTAATGGATAAATAATTGAATGTCACTCCTCTGTCTAGCACATCCTTCCCCATAATCTCCCCCTCATCCTTGAAGTAACAGATCCTGAGCCCTCAATTTGTCTGACTTAAATATTTGTCTCTTTTCTGTGTTCCTACAGTGTCTTCTTTAGAATAGCATTAATTATATATATTGTAATTCTTGATTACTTATCTGTTTCCCCCTCAGACACAGCTCTATGTGGACAAAGTTCAACTTTGTCACTTCCGATACACACACCAGGTCTTTACAAACACAATTAGCACCTTTGTGCAAATTTGAAAAAGCAGACACCTAGCTTGATGAGTGCTAATGGGCTGAAATTCGCCGCCAATTTCCCTTTAGCAGGGAACCACCTATACATCTGTTCATAGTGGCCCAAGCCCAGGCCTATTTTTAGAAAAGCCTCATATTCCTTCACCAAACATTCATCAAGTGTTTACTATATACCAAGCATGTGCTTGGACCTGAGAACAAGGAGATGAATGAAAACAGAGTATCTGGCCTCATGAAGCCCCCAGTCTAGCAAGAGAGCTCAGCACCAGATGGCCTGTGGCTTCTCTCCCAGCCCACTTGGAAATGACTCTTGTTTTTCTCCTAACAATAACTGTGTGTGTTTAATTGAATGAGGGAGTGAATTTCTTCTGTATCTGAACAGTTATTTTAAAAGCAAAGGAACTAAGTTGGGGGAAAGGAAGAGACTAACATTTAGTGGAAGTCTACACTGTCACTGTTCTAGACTCTATTCACATATCTTGTGTCATTCTTACAGCAACCCTATGCAGGAAAGATTAGTCTTACCATTTTGTGGATGAAGAAATGGGCTCAGAGAAGTTTTGCAACTTCCCCAAGGTCGTACCATTGGTAAACAGTGAGTCTGTGATTAAAACCCAGGCCCATCTGATTCCAGGGTTGCCCCTGGTTGTCCTTGGCCACATGGTAACCTGACTGTTTATTCCCAGGAGTCATGAGTTTTATATGCGGTCTTGCTAGAAAAGGCCCATCTGAGCAAAATCTTGCCTTATTCCCCCTTTTTCAGTGTCCCCTGACCCCTAGTATCAATATACAGGAGACATTCAGTTGTTGACGCCTGATGATCGTTTGCAGATTTAGATTTTTGTGATATTTCTAAGGCTGTAACAGAATTGTATTATCAAACAGTAATGTTATTGAGCCAGATCATTTTTTAAAAATGGACCATCACTCGCTATGTTTTAGCTTGCATTGTTTTCCTAACATATTTGCAATTTTTGTTTTATTGCCAGAATGGTGTAATGCAATGTGCTAAATTTGAGATCCCTGTTTGTTTAAGAAGGGATACAATGGCAAATTTAGGTAGAACTCTTTAAGCCTTAAAATACATTTTGTTAACCTTTTTTTCTTTTTGTTACGTAGGAGACATTTCCTTGTGGTTTTCAGTTTTGAAGTTGCATACGCTTTCTCTAATGAAATTTCTGACTAAAGACAAGAGTTATGTTCAATTGCCTTGTAAAAAGGAAATGTTGCTTATCTCACAACATTGTGGGATTATCAATAATACAATATGAGGCTGGGTTAGAAAAGTACTGTCAGCCATAAGTACCATGGTAAGCACAGCCAATGTTTATGAAATATTGTGTTAGAAGAGCTTTTCACAGCAACAGCACATTTATGAAGATAAAGAATATCATTGGACTTTTTCATTTGGATATCCTCTGACATTTCATACCAAACATAATCAAAATCAGCTTGTTCTTTACCAACTTCTCTAACCTACACACTGCAACCAGTTAGTTTTCCTTCCCAGTTTTCTCTGTGTAGTAGTGTCAATCTTATGGCCAAACAATCAGAGAATCTCAAGTATTGAAAAATACTTGAGAAGTGATCATCGAACTCCTGTCTCATTTAGGAAACGCTTTGACAACAGGATTAAGATCCAGGTCTCTAACTCAGTATTTCAGGGTTCAAATCCTGGCCATACTACTTGCAATGGATTCTTGAGCAAGTCACTTCACCTCTCTGTGCCTTGGTTTCAATGAGGATAATAATAGAACCTATTTCATGTGGTTGGAATGAGGAATACGTGAAATGATACACGTAAAGCACTTAGCCCAGTACTCAGCACATAATTATTGCTCAATAAATGTTAGCCATTAAGATTTGCAAGCAGATATTTATCCATCTTTTCTTAAACTCTCTCAGTGCTAGGAATCATATAAGTCTTCAAGGCAGCTCATTCCCACATTGGATAGTTGTCATTTTTAGAAAAATCTCATATTCTTTCAATATCCATCAAGTGTCCTCTGTATACCAAGCATGTGCTATAAATCTGAGAACAAAGAGATGAATGAAAACAGAGATCTGGCCTCATGAAGTCCCCAGTCTGGCAAGAGAGCCCAGCGTCAGGTGGTCTGTAGCTGTCCTTCCCTCTCAGCCCACTTGGAGGTGACTCCTGCTTCTCTTCTGACTGGTCATCTTTCAGTGCCGCTCCCACCCCCCATCCCCCATCCCTGGCCCCAAGGACATGACCAAGAAGGTCCTTCATCTACCCCTAATTAACTAGTCCACAGGAAGTTCAATCTTCTCTTTGGGAGCAAGTTACCTTGACCCTGTGAACCTCCATTTCCTTATCTGAAAAACAGAAGTCAATAATCCCTGCCCTATTAATGTCATTGGATTGTCATAAAAATAAAATGAGATAATTATGTGAAGGTCTTTGTAACATGCCAAGTAGTCTATAATGATGAGATACTCCTTGTATGAAACCAAAGAAAGGAATCCCTGTCCTAAAGATGGAATTTTAGAAATTGGTAAGCAAGGGCAGATCTTTAGGCTGGGAGTTGATAAAGGATATGGAAGGAGAAACTTATCAAACCCAGATCAGACTTACAAGGACAAGAGTAGATTGAGTCAACCAGGCATCCAGTGTTGCTCCTGAAAAGCTGATTGGTGGCCATATATTTTGCTTTGCTGGAAGGTGACCAGGTTTTAGATCCAGACAGAAGTGGAGTCAAAATGCCTCATCAACCACTTACTAGTTTGGTGACCTTGTGCAAATTCCTTAATCTAAGCTATTGTTCCCTCATTTGTAAATCAGATTTTCTCTTCTTAGAATTCAAAATTAGAACTGAGAGACATTGAGAGTCTAGTCTTTTGATCAGAGAATAAAAAGTAGCTATTATCTGCCCACCACAGATATGGAAAACCAAGAAAGCCAGTTTGCAGAGAGAAAAGAATGAAGCGGGACTACAGAGAGAAACAGAGTCAAGAAATGGAACTGCCCAGCTCCTCATGGGCTTCTACTTCCACACTTCCAGGTAGCAGAACTACTGGAGTCTCAGCTGAATTCCTGCCTTAAGGTTCCAGGAGACAGCCCTGAATCCCTGAACTATTTTTTTTTTTTTTAACAGAGATAGGGTCTTGCTTTGTCACCCAGATTAGAGTGCAGTGGCATCATCATAGCTCACTACAGCCTTGAACTCCTGGGCTTTAGCAATCCTTCTGCCTCAACCTCCTGAGTAGCTGGGACGACAGGTGCATACCACCACACCTGGCTAATTTTTCTATTTTTTGTAGAGATGGGGTCTTGCTATGTTCCTCAGGCTGGTCTCAAACTCCTGGGCTCAAGTGATCCTCCTGTCTGGGCCTCGCAAAGTATGCTGGGATCACAGGCATGAGACACTGCACCTGTTCACTCCTGAACTTTTGAAATAAACTCTTTATGCTTAAGTTAGGTCAAGTCAATTTCTATTTCCTGCAAGCCAGAGTAGTTGATCGTTTCTTCTTAGTACTCTCCTATTTTCTTGATCTGGTATATCTTGGAGTTCCAGAAAACTATTCAGACATTTGCAAATGAGACTGAAAAAGCCTATCTTTTACTCTCAGAGAAAAGGCAGTAAGAAGTAGGAACAGATTCTCCAATACTTTGGAGGCATGTTAGCATTTTTCTAAATTATGGAGAATGAATGAACTACCAAATTTTATTCGTCATTAGTGATAGTTTTTGTGAACCAATCCAGCCAAAAAATTCTGAAAAGATACTTTAAAAATCTAAGCCCAACTGAACTGACCATAGCAGGCTTATCACACTGAAATATGTATATTAAATGGTTCTGAAATTACAATTATTGTAATTGTTTTGTAAACAAGATAGAAAATTAGCTATTGAACAAATTGCCAGGACTAAGAGATTTATCTTTTAATATTTAGTAAATTAGTAAAATTAGAAATATTTAGTAAATTTTTCATTCCATTCAAGAAAGGCTTTGTAATTAATTTGTTACAGACACCATTGATTGCCTACCTCAGATCCATCTTACCCCTCTTCCTCATTCTCAAAACCCCAATTTTGTTCAGATTTCCAACCTCCTTTGAGAGTCCATGTGCTTTGGGAAGACTGGACCTAACCTCAGCTCCAGGGGTTGGGTAATGATTGATCTCATGATTGATTCCTCTTATAAATGGTTGCTTTAGTCTTGGGCATGCGACACAATTCTATCAATGAGGTGTAAGAGTTGCAGGTTTGGGGGAAAGATTTCTCCTTCCCAAGAGAATTACAAATGAAGAGATGGTCTTGTCTTTCTCTA
Source organism: Avahi laniger (assembly GCA_963575035.1). Lineage (NCBI taxonomy): Eukaryota > Metazoa > Chordata > Mammalia > Primates > Indriidae > Avahi > Avahi laniger. The sequence continues at coordinate 6,076 of CAUYSK010062167.1, read as the reverse complement.
TTGTTGTTATTTGTGACCACAAGAGCAAACAAAACTAACATTAGGAATGGCAAAAGAGAAGGGTTAAAGAACATGGATGAGGTTTTTGAGTCACTGAATTAAACAACAGGCACCACCCACCACTTCTAGACCACTTAGGTGATATAACGAATGCTCTTAATATTTAAACCAATTTTAACTGGAGATTTCTGTGACTTGGGCCTGAAAGCATCTCAACTGATACTGTGACATCTAAAAATCTCTTGAAAATATGGTACCATTTGGCAATTTCTAACATTCTTATATGTATTCAGAAATGAGTTGAATAAAAATAATCCCCCAACTATTCCCCTACCACCCTTAAAAGTCCCATATGTTTCAAGAAAGAAAATGTCTTTGAAATACTCACTCTTATCATCTGCTGTTTTGTACATAGAATGTTGCAACATAGGGCCACTGCCCACTTCATTCCGCCTCCACAGAATTCTGTCCAAGGACACCCTGTTAAAACTCTTTATTTGGAGAATTTCCTTCCCTCCATGCCAACGATTATTGTGGATGACTGTACTGAGGGCTTTTTTCACTCTCTTCTTTCTCCATCTTTGACATTCCTGATTAAGAGTTTTCATTTCCCTTAATGGTCCTTAATGGGGCTGTTTGTTGTTTTTATTGTTTTTGTTGTTGTTATTAATTGGCATCAGAATTTTTTTTAACTGAAACATCTGTCAGTGGGAGGAATCAATTTTTCTCTCAATGGTATTCCAGGTTGCTAACTTTCATCATTCATGATTCATGAATGGTAGTTTTCCTTCCAAACAAGTGTTGTCATGATGGGTGAGCAATGGTACCTTTTCTATATTCCAAAGGCTGAGGAAATAAAACATACTCCACCTACATGATAATAGGGTTAATTTGACTTTACACATATTGGTCATGACGATTATTTCTTTGAAGGCTGTTTATTCATTGACCTGATTTCCATAGCCTAGTCTTTTTTTGTAAAGGAGGTATCTTCTAGTCCCAAATTATTTCTATTCATGCATCCATTCAAACAAATTTGTCTTTGACTCCTAGTTCTGTTTCTTACAATGCTATTTTGAGAAGACCAAGGCTGATCAAGGAACTCTCAAAATAGGAAATAAACCAACAACTTTTTTACTTATAGCTCATATATGCTTACAGCAACATCTAGGAACATTCTTTCTCCACCCTTGTTCTCCCAAATTCTACCTCTTTACCTTAATCTACCTCTCCCCACTACCTGTATTTTTCCCACAAAGGTATACACAGTGCTTTAACACCATTATCAACACCCCGTAAGCTGGAATATCGGCCTACGTGTTTGTTTTTAAATGAAGTATTACACTTTGTCAGCTTCACTATTTCTTTCTTATGCTATTATTCATGTTTTACATTTGGCCACATTTTGGGGGGCATGAGATCTGTAGTTACGATTTGACTCTTAGATATAAGCATTAACTAATATATTTGTTTGAAACTCTTCAAAGATGACATTCAATACATTCTCTAGCTTTTATATTTATCCTAAACTCCAGAACCCTACATCTAATCACTGACTTTATTTATTATCCCACAGACTCCTCAAATTCAATAAAGGAAAAATTTATCCACTCCACCCCTACCCACTCCTACCTGTTTCTCCTTTGGCATTATGACTCATGGTTAATGGCTCTACTATCCTTTCAACCTCCAAACCAGAAACCTAGCTTTATTCAGCACACTAAACCACTTGACATCTAAAATACCTCTAGACTGTATCCTCTCCTCTCATTCCCACTGTCACTGCCAAGCATTACTTCGCTTCCTAGCTCACTTGCTCTCCTCTAATCATGCCTAGCTCCAGGCTGTCAGAATGATCTTCCTTAAGGCAAATCCCATTACCACCTCCACGAAGACTTCCTAACCACCACTTCCTTCCCCGCAGAATGAACTGTCCTCTCCAGTGTGGCCACCAGTGCTCTGGAGAGATTTCTGTCATGGTGAAGTAGCAAAGTCCTTGGTGGTAAAAGGTGAATTTTCTGGAGTCAAACCATTAGGATTTGAACCCTGGCTGTACCACTTATAGAGGCAAGTTACCAGATCTCTATACTTCGGTTCCCTCTTCTATAAAGCGGCACTAGCCAACAGTCCTTCTTAGGGTTGATGGGAGAATTAATTAAGATAATACATGTCAGCACTTAGCACACACCTGGCACATTGTAAATAATAAACGTAAGCTATTATTTTCATTATCGAAAATCTATGACTTTGACTGCACTAACTTGTTTATATTTTTCTTCACTAGGCTTTGAATTCCTTGTATCTAATTTATCTTTGTAACCCAGCCCCTAGCACTGGCCTGAAAAGTAGTTGATGTTCCATAAACATTTTTTGATTGAATGATCACGTTTACTGCTTAGCTCTTAACCCTTTATTGGCTCCTGACTGCCTATAGAATAAAATCCATACTCTGGTACAATTTACAAAACCTCTGAAACCAGGCTCCTAGGAACCTATTCAGCTTCTTCTCCTACATTCCAGCTAAGCAAGGTAGCTTACGGTTCCCCAGATAGTTCCTTCAACCAGGAATGTCTTTCCAGGCCCTTTCCCCAAATCCGATGAACATCTTTTGACATTAAAGACCCAAATCAAGTATCTTTTCCTTTAGAGTCTTTCCTGACCCTTTAATAGGTTACCACCAAGTCTATAAACACAGGCAAATACATAGTAAGTGTTTGTTGTTATTATACTACAATACAGGATGAAACAATATATCTACATTTCCAGGCTTTTTGGTCACCCTGTAGCTAGAACTGATTATTCCCTCCTTCATGCCTTTTGCCTCTTTTATGAAACACTGACTACCTGGGACAGAACATAGCACACAGAGGTTCTGCCTTATTCATTTTTGTATCTCAAACATCCAACCCCATGCCTGGCACAGACCAGGCACTCAACAAATATTTGCTGAATGAATAAAATGTCAACCAATATTTATAGATCATCATTGTGTAAGACAAGAAAAACTGCCACCCATTGGTAATAAGTATCCCTAACATACAAATCCCCCTATAATCACATTCATTCCTGCTGCTCTGGGTGGTAGAACAAAATGCTTGGCACGTGCTTTGGTGATCCCATACTCCATTTGTTGAATTCAGCTTTCATTTGTGGTTAAGACATGTCTTCTTTGAACAAATATTCCCCTTTCTTAAAAAGGAAAAAATTTAAAGAAAAATTATCTACTTTAATCAGTCAATATTATTTGGTACCTTCAAGAAGGAAAATACTGATAGAGAGTAAAATGCATAAAACATTTCAAAATTAATGACACATTGAAGTATGAATGCTCATATTAATAAGAGCCAATTAAAACTTTATAAAAAGCTTTTATTTAAACTGAACAGATAAGTATATTGCTGTTAAGGTCAACTTTAATTTATACTGGCTTGTGGAGTTCACGTATGTGGTTGCAGTCAGATCATGCGGCATTTCCCGCAAGTGAACCATTGCACGCAAACACATATCCGTACAACACACATACCCCTGCAGCAAATTTTCTCTGGCTCAGTTTTGGACTCGTAAATGCCAAGTCAGTCTTCTCTCAGCAAACTCTCCAATGAAATAATATTCCTTAAAGATGGCATTTGACCAGAAAAAGAAACACTTAACATGACAGTTTCATGACATAGCCTGTGAAACTGAAGACAGCCTCTGGCTAGTGATATAACCACATCGTCAGACCCATGTTTTACAGTTAAACACTGGCTGATCTAATGAGGGAACCATGTGGAGGTTCTCTCTGCTTTAATAATGACTCACTGTCCTGGGAAACTTCACTTTCTATGAGAATAAGCCCCGGGGTGGCTCATAATTTGCTGGTCACTATGACAACTTATGCTTTCAGAGATGCTCTGCATCTGCAGGAGATTATGTGTTGGAGCTGGTTTTGAGGGAGTGTTGAGGTAGAGAGGTAATGGCACTATCACTTGTTGAAATCTGAAATAATTGCCATCCAGTAAAGTATTATTCTGTTCACCATTAATCTAATCTATAACTACAACATGAGCCTAATAAATGCTTAGTCGTGGCACAATAGCACGCACTGCTGAAAGGCTCTTGACGTTCGTTGTCTGGTTCAGAGATCCTCAACAAGCTTAAGAGGGTCATAGTGTTGACCCAAGGATAGGCTTTGGGCCTGAGGCAGCCACTTGGGGTGCCTTGCTCCATGTGTCCTCAGGCTGCCTCTAATTTTGAGCTGCAGCTGTGGCCAGCTGTGCTATGACCCTCCCAGTGCCCCATCCAAGGGGCCTTATCTCTGCCTTTCTCCCTCAGCTGACAGAGTGTGGGGAGAGGACAGGAGAGAGAACACTCTGGGGGCAACCCTTAACCAATGGAGGACATGGGTCAGTGCCCATGTCCTTTCTGATGTGTGTTCTACAGTTCTTCAGAGTCTCTCTGGCTTGTCTGAACTCCATGTCGGTAGCTAGCTCAGCATATAACATTTTATTGGCATTTTCTCCTTCCCCGACTCACATTTTTTTGCTCGCTCCCTCCTGATCCCTGAGACCACTCCCAGGAAGTCTCAAGTCCAGGTCTCAGGCACTGTTTTCAGGGAACGCAATTCCAGACACACCCTCTGCCCTGTTTCCTCCACATTGTTTCTCCTCTGAATGTCTCTGTGACAAGGATCCCTGTCCGGAAGGAAAGAGGAAAGGACAGAAAGGAAGGGAACAGAAAGGAAACTAACCACCTCAGAGATGGGGCCTGATGTGTACTGGTGCCTAGGATGTGCTAGGGACGCTCTCCCACCTTCATATCATTCTAATTCTAGCAACAAACCTGTGAGGCAGAATATTAGCAGCCCCATTTCATGGATGAAGAGACTTAGGAAGCCCAGGAGAAGTTAGGAGACCAGCCCAAGGTCACACAATGACTTTGTGGCAGAGCAGGGTTTTAAACCCCAATCTATGCTCTTTTGCCTACCTCCCTTTTGGGGTGAGGCCCTTTGATAGAATCTGGAAGAGATGCTTTGCATCGAGTACATTTATTAATTTTTTAAATTAAATACTTTTACAGCTTTATTGAAATAGAGTTGACATTCAATAAACTGTACATATGTAAAGTGTACAATTTGGTAAATTTTGACATATTAATGTATACATGCCCATGAGATCGTCACCACAATTAAGACAATGAACATATTCATCACCCCCAGAAGCTTCCTGTCCCCCTTTTCAATCTTTCCCTTCCGTCCTCTATGTCGTTCCCACTTTCCTGGTGATCACTAATATGTTTGTTGTGACTTTAGATTGGTTTGCATTTTCTATTTTATATAAACGGAATCACATAACATGTATTCTTTTTGTTTTGATCTCTTTCACTCACATGATTATTTTGAGATTCATCCATGTTGTGTGTATCAATAGTCCATTCCTTGTTATTGCTCAGTAGTATTCCATTAGTACACATATATCACCATTTCTTCATTCATCTGTTCATGGGCAATATTTTTTGGCAACAAATAAATCTCCTATGAATATTTCTGCACAAGTCTTTCTATGACATATGCTTTCAATCTTGGGTAAATATTTAGGAGAGGAATGGCTCAATTATATGGTAGACATACATTTAACTTAAGAAATTGCCAAATGGTTTTCCAGAATGGTTGCTCTATTTTACATTCTCATGTATATATGAGAGTTCCAGTTCTTCCACATCCTTGCCAACATTTGTTATATTCAAGTCTTTTTAATATTAGCTATTCTGATAGGTATCTCATTGTGGTTTTAATTTGCATTTCCCTAATGACTAGATATATGAGCATGTTTTCATGTGCTTAGTTGCTATCCATTTATCTTCTTAGGTGAAGTGTCTGTTCAAATTTTTTGCCTATATTTTATTAGATTATTTGTTTCTTATTACTGAGTTTTTTTTTGTTTTTTTTTGTTTTTTGTTTTTTTTTTTTTTTTTTTTGAGACAGAGTCTCACTCTTTTGCCTGGGGCGAGTGCCGTGGCGTCAGCCTAGCTCACAGCAACCTCAAACTCCTGGGCTCAGGCAATCCTACTGTCTCAGCCTCCCAAGTAGCTGGGACTA
>CAUYSK010062164.1:0-24865 GCA_963575035.1 Avahi laniger | reverse complement strand
TGTGATGTGTGTGGCGTGTGTGGTGTGTGCGGCGTGCGTGGCGTGTGTGTGGCGTGTGTGGCGTGTGCGTGGCGTGTGTGTCATGTGTGTGGCATGTGTGTGGTGTGCGGCGTGTGTGGCGTGCGTGTGTGGTGTGTGTGTGATGTGTGTGATGTGTGTGGCGTGTGTGGTGTGTGCGGCGTGTGTGGCGTGCGTGGCGTGTGTGTGGTGTGCGGCGTGTATGGCGTGTGTGCGGCGTGTGTGTGATGTGGCGCGTGTGTGCGGCGTGTGCGTGTTCGTCGATGGCGCGCTGACGTTGCCACGTGAGGAGGCAGGTTGCGAAGTTCCCGGGCCGCACCCTGTGGCCTCTGTGCTGCTCGCGGAAGACGTGGTCGCTCGGGGCCAACCCGCCCTGTCCGTGGTGCTGGCCGGGCCCTGGAAACCTCACTTCTCCCGCCAGTTTCCGCCCTGCCCGGGGAGGGGAAGGGGGTTTCCTCACGCCCACGGTCCCTCAGCACCAGCCCGGTGACACCCCTCACTCCAGCCAGTGTGGCGGCCGCTCCCCGCCGCGGCCACAGACCAGGGTGGTCGCTCCCACAGGTGCCACCGTTCTGCGCAGATCGTGCCTGTCGAAACCTCTAGTCTGGCTCTGTTTCTCCAGATGGACCTTGGCAGGATACAGTAAGTTTCCTGTGCCGTATGGATTAGAGAATCCAAATTGTGAACCTCTTTCCAACAGGTCATTGACTGTGTTTAAATATTAGCACTTAGTTCCACCGAGGCAGCCTGGGGCTTCCTTCCCTGTCCTCTGCCCATGGGAAGGGGCGGTCATGTTCTACCCCCTCTTTGCTACCTCTGAGGAAGGGTGGGGCAGTGGCCAATGCCACCCCAACTCCTTTCCCCGGGTCAGCAGGACTGCCCGCCCCTGGCTCCCCGTCAGCGCTGGGCCGACCCCGATGCAGCGCGCTCAGCCGTCTCTCCAGGCGGGCCCCTCTGCCACGCTCTAAGGCGGATCGGAGCTACCGAAGCCAAGCCCGTCCTGACCGTCACACGCTCTCTGGTGCTAGGCTCGTCACGGGTACCCAGGTGCACAAGCTGCCACGTTTGTGTGGCACCACCGAGAGAGCCAGGCAGTCACAGCACCTAAACGGGGAATGGGCAGAACTTTGACCAGGATGGAGGCCCTTTTCTTCCTCTCTACCAGGGAACCTCTAGGAACCTCTAGGATGAGCACCTGGCACATGTCTCAGGTGCAGCTCTAGGACAGGAGCCCGGGGCTGAGGAACACCTAGTCCTTGTCTCAGGTGGAGCTCGAGGACAGGAGCGTGGGGCTGAGGAACACGTGGTACCTGTCTCAGGTGGAGCTCGAGGACAGGAGCCCGGGGCTGTGGAACACCTGGTCCATGACTCAAGTGGGGCCCTATAACGGGAGGTGGGGGTTGAGGAACACTTTGTCCAGGTCTCCGGCAGAGGTCTGGAACAGCAGCCTGGGGCAGAGGAACATCTGGTCCAGGTCTCAGGTAGAGCTCTCCGAGAAGAATTTGAGGTTTATGGCACCTGGTTCTTTTTCTCAGAGACACAGCGAGGAGAGAAGGCAGCCTACAGAAGGAGAGAATTGAAATGAGGGGGGACGGAGGTGGTCCAGCCAGCGTCGTGTCTGTGGATCCATCTCTGTATATTTGAACGCCAGCCCAGTGGTCATCACCTGTTGGTTGAGGTGGGGTGTTTTCTGTGCTGTGTGAACAAGGTTTTCTGACCCCTACACGTGAATGTCATTTGGGACTTTGCGCTCCTAGATTTTGTGAGTAGTGGAGATAGCGTGTATCACACTGTTCTCCTGGAAAACGTGTTTCAGGTACCAACTACAACTCACCAGTGAACTTCAGGTGTGATTTACTTGGTTTATAGGTGGAATTACACAGATTGTTGGCACATTGCCTTTCGAAACAAAATCTGAGGAACAATGAAAACCAAAATAGAAACAGTATATGCTGCACTGTGAGTTTGGTATATTTGCATATTTATGAAGTTCTGCAATTTGAAAAAATATTTCCATCCTTTCCTGCTTTCTGTTTGGAACTGTCTTGCCATGTGCCAAAATCAGCCCTTCTGAGACAGCTTCTCTATTCATAGGTTCATCTGGAGATAAAATTGGAAATAATTTATCTAGTATCGATGTGCGATTGTGTTATTTTAAAGATTGTTGCACAGTGGGCTTAAACATGCACAGCAAATTATGTTGGGGAAGTTTTTCTCATGTCTTCCAAAACCTAGAGTCTTGTCTTTGTCTGTTGAACTGTTTTCTTTTCACTCCGGTATTTGGAGACTCTTCTCCCTGTCTGCAGAGTGCAGCCTCTCTGCCCACTCGTGGGCTCCAGCTGGGCCTGTCCCTCTGCCCACCTGCCCGCCATCCACCGAGAAACGCAGACAGAGGCTTCGGCTAGCAGAGCAATTATGCCTTTTGCTTTCAAGCGAAGGAAATGAGCGGTACAGCTTTGGCGGCCCACGGCGCTGCAGGGAGGGAATCTTGCCCTGCGGGCGGGTTGTCCTCCCCTAGGGGACCCTGAACCCTGCCCCCGCACACGTGTGCACAAACCAGCCATGCGTGGGGAGGGTTTTTTCCTCTCTCTCCTCTCCCTGTGCATAAATATCAGTACAAATGTGAGAATTTACGTTTATCCCAAATGATGAAGGACACGAACCCAACCGCTCCTTTAGACGAGCCCCCTAGATGCCCTCGGGCAATCCTGCCGCATGTCGCTCAAAGCACAGCCCCAGCCGACAGTCAAGCCGACGTCTGGATGACTGTTGAGGACTGACTATGGCTACGGTTTGTTCCCACACGCCCCGTGCGTCTCACGGGAAGCCGCCCACGAGCTTCTCGTCTCTCTGGGAAGACGGGCTTGGCAGGGAATGTCCTGGGAGGAGGTTCAGGGAGGGAGGAGGGCGGGGCAGGGCCCCGGAGGGACGCTCTGGGGCAGTGGCCCTGAGTCGGCAGCACCTGCTGGAACACCCCCAGGGACGGCGAGGGGGCGGCTCTCAAAGCAGAACCGAGGATGGACCAGGTGAAGGAGGATGCCGTTTGGTGGTCCCCTTCCTGACGGGGGGTGGTACCTCGGACCCTCCGCCCTCAGGAGCTGCTCACCTGTCCTTGCACCTGGCGCCTCGTCTGTTCTGAACCACTTGGTTTCTAAAACCTTCCCCGATGAGGGACTCGGGCTGCTCGGGTGAAGGCTGCCTCTAGGGACGGGGCAGGGAAAATACACGTGTCCGCGGCAGCGCGGGGTACCACAAACGCAGGAAATGCTGCTAAGAAAGGGGTGAGTCCACTCACACGTGAGTCCACACTGACACAGAGAAACGATTTCATAAATAAACAGATGGGCAACTGGCAAATAATCCTCATGTAAGAATTCCAAACACGAAAAGGAAAAGGAACACGGGAAAGAGGCGCTCGCCGTAAGGACAGGCAACGGCAGTCGCTGCAGGAACGTCCCTGACGTGCCCCGACTCGGGCAGGAGCTTCAGGAGAAGCAGGGCAGTCGCTCGGCCCAGAACGTGCTCCCTGAAGTGCCTGTCAGTGACCGCGGGGGCCTCACACACGTGCACTCTGCCCGCTCCTTCCTCCAGGTGGAGGCCGGCTCTCTTCCCTTGAGCGCTGCTGGGCTTTGCCACCCACTTCTGACCAGCAGAGCAGGAAGGAGAAGACAGCAGGTGCGGCGGGGAGAGCCGGCCGGCAGCACCTTAGCCCCGATGGGGGCGGCTGCACCTGTCACGCCAGGTGTGTCGCGCACCTGACATGGCGGGAGACGGAGGCGGCTTCACCTCTGGGGCGTTCTTCCCCCAAACCCGTGGAAACGCACCGGAGAAGCAAGACATTCTACTAACTACGTGACCAGAGTCCAGTCTTTGGCAGTTTTTCAATCTTTCGGTTAAAACCGTCTCCTCCAGTTATCAAAACTTGGATCCTGCAAGGATATCTGGCGGCTGCGCGCACGTGGGGCCCTGGACTCGATCCCGGACAGAGAACGGGCATGAGGGAAAAGCTGGGAAATCCGTCTAGAGTCTTCCAGGTCCTTCCTGGTACAGAGTCCCCGCCCGTTCCTCAGTGCCGGCCCATCTGCCACTCAGCACGCACCCCGGGGCAAGGTGCACGGACGCAGACAGAGCGGGTGACAGGTACGCAGGGATCCTCGGTACTGACTTTCCAATTCTTCTGTAAACCTGGAATTATTTCAAAATACAAAGCAAAGCAAACAGCACTTCCGAAGCTCCATTCGGATGACCTACATTTGGGGCATTCGTGAACGAGTAGAAAAACAACAGCGCAGAGTCCAGCCGACGGGCACTGGGTGCTCCAGAGGGGCTTCTGGACTTTGGTGGGGACTGAGTGCGACTGAAGACCAAGCTCTTCCCCGGCCCAGGGGCGGTGGACGTAGGACCTGCCACCCCTCTCCAAGGCCACACACGCCTCTGCCCCACCGGCCTTCACAGGAGGGCTGGGTGGTCGCCCAGGCCAGGCCCACCTGGGTTTGTTGGAGCCTTAGCTTAGTAATGCAGGGGTCAAGGTAGCCAGAAGGAAAAGTCACTGGAGCATAGGTTTCCAGGCTGGACAACCCTCTGGCCATGACATCCACGGTGCGGGGTCCCTTTGCACCTAGGCTGCCATGGCCCACAAAGGCTCTGGCCACACCTGGGACTCAACATGCAAACAAAGCCACCAACAGACACTGCTGGGTCTCTGCGTCCACCACACGCTCCCAGGACCAACACCCACCTGGAGGTGCCACCTGAAGACACAAGGCTGCATTGTTCTGAAGAGCCTTGTTCTACGCCTTTGTTCCACTTACGGAAATAATTAAATAGAACCAAATCTGCACCAGCGCAGTGTCTGCTGCAGAGCCCAGCGCCTCCCTGGTGTGTCAGAGTGCACGGCTGTGCTTGAAGCCACTTGCCCGTTCACCCCAAAACCTCGCCAAGGAGGGCCCGGTGGACACCCAGGAACACGCGGTGGGGGGAACGTAGGCTCGACGTTGGCACAAACAGAAATCTGCCCCGAGATGAATGCTGCAGGACGGGAGACTCCCTGCGGAGTTCCCGTCATGTGGGCTCTTCTACAACCAGAGGGGATCTGCCTGTGCTGCGGGTGCTATGGGCCAGCCCGTGGGCAGGGGACTGGCCACAGTGACCTTTCAGGAAGCCGGCTCCACGCTGACGACGCCGAGGCACTTGCTGGCCGTGTGTACAAGATGGTGCAGGACCCCACGCAATAATGCCTGAGCCTATAATGCTGGTGTTCTAATGTAAAAGGAATATCTTCCCCCTCGAGATAAAATGCCGTCAAATGCCATCTGTGCTGCCTGTAATTTTAGCCATAAATCCTGGTTGTATTTATCGGAGATTTGTTTTTCAAGATGGCTAATTTTAGTCTCCAACTCAACTGCACACTAATTTCCTTGTTTCTTTCTTGCTGAGAAATCTGACATAACAGCTCCTCGTAGAAAGGGGTTGGCAGGTTCCCAAAGCCCAGCAGCCTCATTTACTGGGAGAGAGGTGGTTTTTTCTTCCTTCCTCTCTCTCGTCTCCCTTCTTGTTTTGGCAATGTAGTTGGAACTCAGAAGAGTGGAGATGAAAACAGGGTGGTCCCTGTGCAGACCCAGAGAGAACCGGCCAGGTGGAATGGCGGGGCGAGGGGTCCCTGGAGTGGGGCGCTGTAGGGCCGTCCTGCCCGGAGCGCAGGGCAGACGGCAGCAGGAGGGAGGCGGCCTCCCGGCCCGCTGCCACGGCGCTCCCCAGGCACCGCGACACACCGCGGAAAACATTTGGGAAGCTGCCTTCGCTCAGAAACAGCTGAAGTGATGCATCAGCCCGGCTCGAAGTCTAAATCTCATTACAGCAGATAATACGGACGCCGTCAACGGGGAGAAAGGGTGTGATGGAAGCTTTTCTAGAAAGGCACTTAGCCATGAGATCTGCACATACCAGTAAATTTTATTTAGAGCAACCAAAATATGCACAGCCCATCCTGTCTCCACGGATTATGAGTTCTCCCGGGAGAACCCAGTGAGCTGGGTGGAAAATTTCCAAATGGGAAGCAAACGGAGGGCATTCCCGGCACCGGGCGCGGACGCCTTGGACGCCTGCACGGGAGCCTGATGCCGCCTCTCGTCTCCCAGGACGCGATGCTCCCGCACGGGGTGTGGGGTGACGGCGAGAGAAGGAAGAGGCCCTCGAGCATCTTAGGAAGCTCCCGAGCTCAGAGAACAGATGGCCGTGTTTAGGGTTCCCTTGGCTGCGGGGTTATGTTGAAATGGGGTTCCTGGAGGAAACCGACTTGCCGTTAGGAGATGGCCACCTGCAGCTGCATTCGCCACCGCAGTCACAGCAAAGCTGCCCTGCAATGCGCTCACTGCGGCCACTTCACGGGCGGCTGGGGAGCTAACGGCCACCTCCGGCCACCTGTGAGTGTGGGGCAGACCTCGGTTCCGCTGGAGCCCAGACCTGCGCCCTCCACCCCCGCGCAGCCGGTGCTCTGAGCCCAACACAGTGCCAGGCACACGGCGGTTCTCGGTCACCGTTTATCGAGCACGTTAGTGACGATTTTATTTATCTCAGATCTCTTAAAGAAAAGGGTCACATGCTATTCTGAGTCAAACAGAAATCGCCAAAGCAGCGTCTCCCGTTAAGCACATCCGTGAGTCAAACGCGAAGCCGGCGCTTACTGAGCAGTGACGTGGGAACAGGGGTCTGTGTCCCCTCCCATCCCTCCCTCGCTCTACTGCAGCGGCAGGGAGACGAGACAAGGTCCACACTCCAGCGGGGCCGACACAGAGAGAATTTGTCACAGGCGTCACCACCTCCGAAGGCTAGTTTACGGGAACCATGACGCTGAAGGAGGAAAAATGGAAAGTGCAGGCCCCGCAGCGCTCGATAGGAAACATCCACGTCACAGTGGGCCAGGCGTCCTCGACTGGATGGCCAGCGAGGAAGGTCGGCATGACCCTGGGACGTGACAGAGACAGGCTGTCCAAGACGAGGGGCCTCAGTGGCAATGGAGCCCATGACACAGGGGCAGCAGACCAGAGGCTGAAGGGAAATTTCGGAAAAACAGACCCCCTGCAGGGAGATGGGGCGCTGCTCACAGAAGGGTCTGTCAAAATCGGCTGCTCAGCGGTGCAGAGACGCGACCCTCCGACGGCTGTCCCTCGGCTTCCGAGTCCCCTTCCAGGACCGTCACTGTCACTGTGAAATCCGAGGCTGCCGTCATCACCCGCCGTGAACCCCCCTCTGGGGTTTGTCCAGGAACCCCGGACTCTGTCCCAGCTCCAGATCGTCCCTCCAGAAGGACTGGTTGTTCCTCAGCCAACGCGGGAACCTCATGTGGCCTGAGTGACAGAAGCGCGTCACTATCTGTCCCAAAGGGCTGACGAGGACGCCCAACTCCTGCCCGCCATGAGAGGTTGCCTGGGGCCAGGCTGTGAGGGCTGACCGAGTCCTCCCCGCCCATGCCCCAGGCTGCAGGGGACGGTCAGTGCTCGGGTCGGCGCAGCCACTGTCAGGACGGGCTCCCCGGTGGGGCACGGGGGCCACAGTGTCGTGAGACGCAGACGCACAACACGGACACACACAACATCACGTACACAACACAGACACACCCCATATTGGAACATGAGAACAACCTCCACCCCGCACTGACTTTTACAAACACACTGACACACGTGCCACCCTGGCTCACATGCGAGCACACACCGGAGGGACTCACAGGAGCCACGCTGGCTCACGCAGGACACCACACATGACGCTGGCATGGCCATCCTCTCCCCCGGCCCCCACCCACAGCCTCGGCCAGGAGGGTTCCTAAAGGCCCAGAGAACGTGGTCGGTGGTCAGGGGACAGCTTTCCTGCTGCTGAGAGCGCAGGGCTGTGGGCTGTGGACGGACTCTTCTGTCCCAGGGCTGTGCCGTTGGGACCGACCGGGGCCACCAGCCTCTCTGCTCAGCCTCGGTCAGGACAGTACATGGGCCGGCAGTCCTGGACTCACAGGTCCTGTTTGGGGCCATCCCCTGGGGCTTGTTAGCCAAGACGCTCCCTGTCACGGACTGTGCGTAGCGGAGCACACACCTGTCTCCGTTAGCAATTTCCACATAGTCTCTGTGGGATAAAATAAGACATATGTTTATAGTCACATGAGTGAAAAAGGCACATTTTTTACCCAAATGGGTTTAATGCTTTACGTATTGATTTTTGTCATCTAATAATATATCACTTATTTGAATCGTTTGAACACCTTACCATAGCAAGCCGCACAGACGTGATGTACGATAATGCTGGATATTTAGGCCGTAAGTGATTTAATGTGTCTGCCAGTGGTGGGCGTTAAGGTCTCTCAATTTTTTGCTGGTTTCTGAGACATTGCAATAAACATCCTTGTTCACAAATTGCGCACATGTGCAAACATGTTTATTTTGAGACAAGTCCTAGACGATGACTCGTGTGTCAAAGGCACCTGGTTTTAAGTTGCAGAGAGGTGGTCAGTCGTCCGGCAGGGTGGCGGGTCCCTTCCTGAGTCCCACAGCAGCGTAGGGGCCTGTTGCCCCCACCATGCCAGGATGCCCGGGCCCGTCAGAGGAAGGCTCTCCGCGCGTGCTAACGAGGCCGTGGTTACAGTCTCTGCCTGGGACTCGGACGTTCCAGTTTGCGCTTTCCGCGAACCGCCGCTGCCCACGTCCTGTGCTGAGCTGCTTTTTATGACTTGTAGGAGACCTCGTACGTTAATGACATTAATCCTTTTCCGTGTGGGAGACGGTGTGTTTCCACTTTTTCCTTTTCCTTTAAATCTTTGTAATATTCTTAAATCGTCTGAGCCTCTCAAATCTTTTCTTTCACAGCTCGCAGGCTGTGCGTGACTCCGAAAACCTTCTTTTCTCGTATTATCTTCACGGGTTCATTGTCAGCCCTCGATCCACCCGGAATTGTGATTTTCTGTATAATGTGATTCAAAACTTCGCTTTCTGTTCCTGGTGGCCCAGAGTCCGCGGCGGTTACGGAGCAGCCGCCTCCGCCCTACGTCATCTTCGCCGTGCGCTCGACCCCACGGGGTGTCGCGTTCCCCGCTCTCGCCTGCCCACTGTGTGGCAGAGGTGCAGGAGCGCCTCCCTCATTGTAGTTTAAATTACGCTGTAATGCCAGGTGGGTGTAGCTCTTCCCAGCCCTAATTTCCTGATAATTTATTTGTCCAGGTAAACTTTAGAATTATTTCATAAAATTTCAAAAAAAATCCTGTTAGTATTTTGACTGCATTCCGGTGTGTGAATGAGCGGGTTTGGAAGCACCGGTGTCCAGAAGGCGTCTTGTGAGCCTGGGGACGCTGAGATGTTGGCCAGCCGGGCTCATGGCTGTGTCCCCAGGGCCTGCAATGGGGACTGGGCACAGCAGGGCTCAGCAGAGCGTCTCTGCCAGAGCGTCCTCCCACGGCCTCCTGGCTCCGCTGGAGCCCCTGCCTGCCGCCTCCCTCTCTAGCTCCTGCAAGGCTCTGCCCAGGGACGAGGCTGTCCCCACCACTCTATGTGAACACACACAGACATGAGCACACACACGAATGCATGCATGTGTGCAAATGCGCACACACACGTGTGCACAGGCTCACACATGTGCACGCACACACGTGCACACATGGAGGGCTCTCCTGCCCTGCTTCGCCCTTTTCACGAGGCACTGGTCACCACACAGTGTGGACATTTGCTTGTTTATCGGGTCTGGTGTGTCTCCTCCAGCCGTGGCTGTGACCCCCCCGGAACGGCCTCTCACACACGGGGGGCTCAGTGCACGTGTGTTAAATGGCCAAGCTGCCCCTTCTTGCGTCTCTTACAGAGTTCCTGCCTCTCTGAACGCGTCAGTGGTGACTCGTTTGTGAGCCACCCGTCCCAGAAGCACTTACGACTGGATGCCAGACACGGGGGGGGGGGGGGGGGAATGCAAGGCACGACCTCCCCTCCCGAGCTCCGTGTTGAAGGGGGAGTGTCTCTGTGTCCCCGGGAAAGCCGAGTGCTCGGTGCTAATGACGGTAAAGCCTTGGTTGACGGATGGTGACGTATTACAGGCTGCTGTGTGTCAGCCGCAGTAATGGCTGCTACAGCCAGAGCGTGCATGCGTGTGCGTGTGTGTGTGTGTGTGCGTGTGCGTGTGTGTGCGTGCGTGCATGTGTGCGTGTGCGAGCACATTTGCACACGTGCATGCATTCGTGTGTGCGCTCATGTCTGCGTATGTGTGCTCTTGGAAAACCAGAAACGGATGAGAAATCAATTCCAAATGTTCTTATCTAGTCGCTAAAGTGACCCCTAAAATTCCAAGTAAAATTTCATGAAGTTTTATTACTAAAACATTTTCGAACATTTAACAGTAACATTCTCCAAGCTGATCTCGCAAGAGGCCTCACTCTCCCTCCTAGGCTTTGCCCTGGTTGTGGGAATTTCTGGCCCCAGGGCGGCTCCGAGGGCCTCTCCTGAGGCCGCTCAGCTGCGACCTCACCAGGGCGCAGTGGAGACGGCAGTTGCGCCGTCCCTGCATGGCGGCTGCCTCCATTTGGGGCGCTGGTTCTGCACCGGAGCCACCCAGGGAGGAGATGGACAGGTGACTTCCTCCCAGTCACCAGCCCTGTGAAGCCGTCTCTCGAGCAGGCCCTGGTGTCGTCCCCACCGTCCCTCGGCCTCCCAGCCCTCGCCCTGAGCCTTGAGGTTGTGTCTCGAGGGACTTTTCCTGAGAGATCCTGGGTGAGGAAGGGCTGCTCGTCCCATCCGAGTCTGCCGAGTGATTAGCGGCTCCTGACGTAGAGCAGAGAGAGAGCTGGTGGCGCCGTCTCCCTGTCTGGGATATACGCAAACATAGGCCCTCTCAATTATCCCCGAACGTTAAATCTCGAGTTTTTCTGGCAGAAAATCTCAGACGTCTGAGAGCTGCCTCCATCGTGGGCAGTGGAGGCTCAGGTATGAGATGCACAGACCCACTCTGAGCATTTAGTAAGTATCTACTGAATAATTGGCTCCTGTCTGCTTATTAATAGGAGCCCAGAGGACCAGCAGTGACTCAAAGACTTTCATCCACGGAGACCCTGGGCCATCTGCATCTTCGCCTCCTGTGCTCATTTCCATTTCTTTTATACGCTGCTGATTACGTGCCTTTTTATTTCTCTCCTTTCCTTCCACGTGAGAGCAGTTGAATTGCTCGGTGAACAATAGCGGGAGAGATTAGAAAGCACATCTGTGCGCAAATGCATCGAGTGGGCAGGCTTCCTTCCATGGTGCGGGTCGGGGGTGCTGCTGGGAGGGGAGCACGCGGGAACTTGTTGACGCCCAGACCAGGGAGCTGGACCTGCGAGCCCCTGAGCGGTGCCGGGTTAACTGCACACACCTTCCCTTCCTGCTCCTCCTTGACCGGTAGAGGAGCTCTGCCCTCACGGGAAGCTGCTGACCGATAGGCAGGGTTTACAGAGGAACTTTCGTGCTCTTTGACATTGCCGTAGAGCAAACTGGTGCAGACCCAGAGCTCCTCCAGTGTGTCCACCGTGAGGCTTCCTGAGAAACGAGATTAGAGGATCTGTGGTGGGGTGGAGGCCTCGAGAATCGCAGAAGTCAGAGAGGCGCAGGCAGAGCGGGAGCTAGAGGACCCAGCGATGGTGAGGGGCCCAGCACTGGGACAGCGAGGAGGGTCTCTATGGCAATGCCAGCAAGGCTGAGGTCCCCCACACCCCCAGGATGTGGAGGGACAGGATCAGGTACTCTCTGAGATGGCACAGAGAATCACATCTCTCCCAGGGGACATTAGGACCTTATTATCAGCCCACTTCAATAAAATCTAATGCCTCTTCCACCCATCTGTCCATGCATCAACCCACCCATCCATTCATCCACCCATCCATTCATCCACCAATCTATCCATCCATCCACCCATCCATCTATACATCCATCCATTCACCCTTAAACTCATCTATCCATCCACTCATCCATCCACTGCCCCACTCATTCATCCATCTATCCGTCCATCCACCCACTTACCTACCCACCCACCCACATGTACAACCATCCGTCTACCCCTCCATCCATTCACCCTTAAACCCATCTATCCATCCACACATTTATCCATCTGTGTGCATCCACTCATCCATCCACTGTCCCACTCATTCATCCATCTATCCATCCATCCACCCACCTACCTACCCACCCACCCACACATACAACCATCCATGTATCCATCCATCCATCCATCTATCCACCTATCTCAGTCTTCAGCTCTGAAGGTCATAGGTGCTGGGTAGGGCTGTCTGGTTTTGAACTCAGGCTCCATGATAACAAGTTGTGTGTCTGTGCACAAGTTCTTTCATTCTCCAGTAATGATAACACCTTTCTCCTAGAGCTGTTGTGAGAATTAAGTAAGATGAGAGATGTTGATTTGAAACAGTGCCTGGCCCATAGTCACACTCACTGTCCTTAGCTGTACTTGTGGGTGTTCATTCTGGACCTGGAGTGCTTATGGACGGCTTTGGGAAGCTCTATGACAAGGACTCTCCTGGGGTCAGCAGGAGCAGCCTGAGCAAAGGAGGACCGGGGGCCTACCCAGAGAGCCCTGAGGAGATGGGTGGATGAGGAGGCATAAGCAGCATTTCGGGGTGGCAGGAGGTGGGCACAGCTGGGTCCCTGCCTGGGAGAGGTCCTGCGCCTGTGCCTCGGGGGCCTTTCATCCCAGCCTCCCATATTTGCCCACGTGTCCGAGACCCTGGTCAAGTGCTGCTTCCCTGCAGGGACTTCGGCTCAGCGCTGACACTTGGAGCTCGAGTTCTGGAGTCATGTAGGTCTGGGTCAAATCAAGTGTCCTCATTTATTTGTTGAGTACTGAGGAAGTGGCCACATCTTTTGGGTTTCAGTTTTCTCAGCTGTACAATTAATGCATTAATATTAATCCTTCTGAAGACATAATGAAGTGATGCACTCAGTCAGGACTCGTCATGCCCCTCAAGGGTGCCAGGCTCTTACCTTAGCGGTGGGGACAGTGGAGGACAAGGTTCCTGGTGTGGGGAGTTTCCACTGCAGTGGCCAGAGCCAGCGCTGGGACCGCCGCGCAGCAGCTCTGGGTGATGACACCGCAGGGAACAGAGCAGGGAGGGAGTGCCCAGCGATGGCCGCTGGAAGGGGACATCTCTGCTGAGCTGACATTTGTGGGGACCCATGGGTGCAGGACAGTAGAGCCCTGGGGTCACCCAAGGACAGGCAGAGGGGACGGGACACAGCTTAGTGATGCTCCGACACCGGCCAGTGGCAGCAATGTCTGAACACCAGCCTCTTCCGACGTCAGCAGAACAAGAACACAGGAAGCAGTGAGAGGCAACCACTGCTGGCGGCCAACGTACTTCCTTCTGGAACCTCTTCTTTCTGGAGCACTCTGCCTTGAGGTTCTTCAGTGATGGCTGCTCATTGCAGACTCCCGGATTTCGTTCTTCTGAAAACACCTTCATATTTCTCTCTGTACGGAAAGTGTCTTCACGGTTCTAGTGTGACGGTTACTCTCCTTGGTGTGTGGAGACCTGCCCCACTGTCATGGCGTCGGGGTGGCTGGGAGGCTGTCAGCTCAGCCTGCCCTCCCGTGTTTCTGCAGGACTGTGCTGATTTGGGGACTGTGCCATCACCAGGACGCGCTCCCATGGGGACCTCTCTGGATTTAGCCTTCGTGGGAGTCACAGGCTTCCTGAGCGTGGCATCAGTGCCTTCCTGCGTGCCCTCCCCAGCGATGCCGCACGTTGCCAAGTCAGCGCTCGTGTGCCAGCGTTCTCCCTCCGTGCCCCGACTCCCGGGCACACGGCGACCTCCTCCGCCAGCCCCTTGGTCTCTGGGCCTCTCCCCCACGTTTTTGGCGTCTTTGTTTCATTGGGAACTTCAGCGACGCCTTCCCGCTGACTTGGTCGTGTCTCATGGACAGGGTTGAACTTCTCTCTTCCGTGATGCTCCTTTGCAACTCCGACAGTCCCTGTCCCCCTGGCACGCTCCCACCCCCTCTCTCCTCCGAACTTGCTAAATACGCTTATTTGCATTCTGCACTGAACACTCCCGATATCCTCAGGCTTTGCTGGTCCAATCTTACATTTCTGTGCCTCCATGGCTCACAAGTCACGTGGCCTTTCTGTGCACGAGGTTGCGGAATTTGAATGACAATCTCGTGTCCCTGAACGACGGGTGTAGTACAACCCCCGGGGAGCTCCGCCTTTGCCTCTGCTCATGGCTTGGTGGCGCTGACCATGTGGCCTTCTCCAAACATTTGGCCTTTCTTTTCGGGGGAGACAGGAGGCTGCACAGTGGGTCCCACTGAGAGAGGCCCTGGGGCAGGGTGGTCTGACGGGTGGGCTGGGGAGGGCCGGAGGGCTGATCTTTCTCTCTGTTTTGCCTGTTCTGCTGGGAGCCCAGGCTGAGAAGGCTTCTTCCCTGTGAGACTAGACTTTCTCTGGTTCACATGCGTCGGGGTTGCCGTCTGCGGGGCCCTGGCGTCTCTGGACGGCTGCGTTCTGAATTTTCCCATGGCCCGGGCCCCACGCACAGCCCTCGGGAACTGGCTTCAGGCCCTGCCTGGGTCTCTGCCCTCCCTGCCCCACGGGGGCTGGCGCCCGGCAAGTCCACTTTGCTGGTGTCTCTGTCCTTCCTTCTAGTGTGGCCAGGACCTTACCGACAGGTTTTAACGTTTTATCCAGCGTTTTAGCTATTCTGAGCCAGAAGGCTTCTCTGGCTTTTTTCTGAACTTAGCCACACAAACATTTCCTTTCATTATTTATTCGTATATACGAACAAAATTACCTGCCCCGTGGTGGAGTCTTTCCAGTCAAGACTTACAGGGTTGGACCTGTTTTGTCCCATTTCTGTGGACCCCTCTTGGCCACAGATTTCCAGAGAGCGACAGGGGGCTTCTCCCCGCGCCCCGACCCTGCCTGGGGAGAGGCCCGCGGCCCCCTCGCCGCGCGTCCCGGCCGGGAGGAGACGCCCTTTCGAATCCAGACGCGTCGCACGGATTTTGTAATCTCACTGCTCCGTTAACAAGGCCCCTTTCTTCTGGATTCTATTTTTGGATGTAATATGTTACCACACTCCACTTGTTTGCTAAATGAACTCATTTTTAATCAAAAATTGCTCTCATTAATTATCAGCTGTGCAATCAATATTCATTTTAATTCGGCAGATGAAACTCCCTCTGTGTCCCCACCCGGCTCACACCCCCCGAGGAGATTTATTTCCATCAGGGCTCTATGCGTCATTAAGAGGCAGTTTGTCTTGTTACAGCCGTTATTAATGTTCAGAACTCATTTAATTTCACTTTTAACTGACTGTAGCCGTGAGTAACTGATTTCATCGGGGAGGCCATGGTGGCCCTTTGCTGGGAGGTGGCGGGAAGAGCAACCAGCTGCTGCGAAGGAGCAGGCGGGATGTCCTCAGCCTGGAGCGCCTCCCCCAGGGGCACTGACAGACCCTGTCCCCCTACCGTCCCTCAGTGTCTCACGCCACTCGTGGCAGCTTGCTGAGCCCATGACGGATGGCACCGTGGAAGGCAAGGAGCCCAGTGGCTGCTCCGCCCCCGCCAGGTGGCCGCACAGGGCCCAGCTCAGCAGGGAAGGTGCAATGGTGCCCGCACGTCCCTTACCCTGGGCGCGCTCCCCTGCACGGGCCGGGCACAGAGGGCCCCTCGTGGCCTGCCTGGAAGGACGGGCGCTGCCGCCTGGTCTGAGGGGGCTTCCCAGGGCATCGTTCCCACTGTCCGCACTGCCAGGTGGGCCGGATTGCGCAGGTTGCTCTGAAACAAGGAGGGAAGAGCAGCCACGTCCCACGATGGCTCCGAGGAGCAGAGAGACACAGACGGCGCTGAAGCCCAGAGACCTCCCCAGCTCTCTGCAGATGTAACAGGACACGGCTGAGCCCCACGCTGGACCACGCAGACACCCAGCTCCTAATGCCTTCGTGACGGCATTTTCTGCACTGAACACGTGAAAACGGTATTTCTGGAATTCTCCTACAGAGGGTGAATGAGAAACAATCTTCTTGCATGACGATGCTAAAAAGTCACATATAACAACTGCCAAGAAAGACATTTCAGAAACCATAACAACGGCAAACCGTATGCGAAAATTTCCGATGCTTGAACAAATAAATATTTATGCCTTCTGTATGCCAAAGTAAAATTAAAAGGCTGCCAACGGGGAAAGTATTTGGAATTTATGTGACAAAAATGAATGCACACTACGTAGAAAGCGCTTCTACAAATCAATAAGAAAATGATGAAAAACACTTAAAAATGGGCAAAAGAAACAATCTGGCACTTTAGAAAGGGATTTGCGCAAATGCACAATGAACAGACCAGAAAACATCCCGCCCACTGATAACCGGGAGGCTGCTTGAGGAGCAACGTGGGCCACCTCCCCGCAGAGCCACCCCTGTGTGGACGTCCTGAATGCTCAGGTGCAGGGGACAGGGTGACCCGGGACAGGGATTGACTTCCCATCACCTCCTGGTGGCCCCAGATGGTGATGTAGGAACCAGCTTTCTACTCCAATAAAGAGCTTCAGATAGGCAAGGGTTTTGTGCAAGCATGTTGCTCATGATAGGAAGACGTAGACGTCCCCAAGGGTCCTGCCACAGGGAATTAGTAACCCATCAGCTGACGGCGGATGCGGGGACCTCTCGCAGAAGAGCTGCCATTGTCTTGCCACAGAGGACGAGAGGTGTGTGTGTCATCTCCTGCAGGGCCCCGTGCAGGAAAGAGAAAAGACAAAAATGACTTTGTTCTCACTGGCAAACAACACGGATTTTTGTTTGCCTTTAGCGGTGATGATTTTGTGCTGTTAGAAAAGAGAAACCAGTGAATCCAGGGGAGAAAGGTGGGCTTCACCTGTGACCTCTGGGAGGCCGGTGGGAGGCCCTGCCCAGCAGCCTGAGGCCAGCCGCCGGCCAGTGCCCTGCGGGAGCCAGCACCCCCGCCCCCAGGCTGGGTCCCGGAAGGGCCTCCCGGCTTCCACCAGCACGGTTAGCTTTGCTGCTTTTGAAATGTAGTAAAAGGAATCTCCCGGTTTGTACATTTGGACTCGCTGCTGCTGCCCGCCATCTGGGCTGGGAGGTTTGCGCGTGCCACGTGCAGCAGACATTTCTCCGATACTGCGGGTGCGCAGCGACGAAGACACTGGACTATTTGCCTCTTCGACCCCCGGCACGTTTAACCAGGGGGTTTGCTGGAACATAGAGCAGGTGTGTTTTATGTTTAGTGGATGCTGAAAAATGGGTTTTCAAGGGGGCTGCGCCTATAACGTCCACACTGCGGGCGTGGGGGCTCCAGGCTCTTCCTGCGCCGATGCGGGAGGGGCCGCTCTGGGCGGCTGTCGCTGTGCAGAATGAGGCCCGGGACCCTCCATGTGCTCAGGGCACGGAGGACGTCCTCTCTGAGAGGTTCCTATTTCAGACTCCCGCACTTTTCCGTGGACTCGTCTCTCTCTGTTCTGCTGCAACCCGTCGTGTTTTGGCTGCAGGTCTGGGGCTGACAGAGTGTCACGAGCACCTGCCTCCCCGGGGTCTGCCTGTTCGCCTTCCTAGAGCTGTGCCTTCGTTTGAATGTCTGCCGACACATACGTTTTGCTTGCGGTGAGTGCTTTTGGGGCCATTTTAAAGATCTTTGTCCAACTAAAAGTCAGGAAAATATTCTTCTTGTGTTTTTCTCTACAAGCTTTTTTGTTGGGTGTTTCACATTTATTAATAAATCTATGGGTCATCCGGGATTAATTACTCAGGAAGACATAATGCAGGACTGGGTCAAGCACAACTTGCTGAAAAGTCTCTGCTTCCTTATGTGCTGCGGTGGGGCATTGTTCTCACCTTAGTGGCCGTGCGTGGGGGCAGGTTCTGCAGCTCTGTCCTGGGCTTGGTGGCCGTGCGTGGGGGCAGGTTCTGCAGCTCTGTCCTGGGCGTGGTGGCTGTGCGTGGGGGCAGGTTTCGCGGATGGAACCTGAGCGTCCTGTGCTCACGGCGCCACGCCACCTTGCTCACGTGGCTTTGCAATAAATTTCCTTCAATGCCCAGTGTGCTGAGAGCTTTGAACGTGAGTAGAGGTTGAATTTTACCAAGTGGTTTTTGTGTCTTCTGTTCAGACGACTGAATGAATTTTCTCCTTTGCTGTCAAGGGGTGAAGTCCATTAATTAACTCTCAGTGTTAAATTGCCACTGCATGGGTGAATCAAATGCACTTGCTTGTGATGCATCCTACATTCTACAAATTGCTGAATCCAATTTAGTAATATCTTGTTTAGGGTTTTAACTTACAAGCCTGTGAGGAGACCTGGCCCGCGGTGTTCCCGCTTTATAAATTAATCGTCAAGTTTCGGTGTCGAAGCCGTGTGGCTGCCGGACTCTTGGGATCGTTGACTGTTTCCTGGTTCTAGTGGAGGCCGCGCAGGGTTGTCAGAATCCGCATTTGAACAGTTAGACGAATTTGCTAGCACAGCCTTCCGGGCCCGAAGGTTTTTTGTGGAGAGATTTCCGTTGGAGATTAGATGTGTTAAAGGTTTCAGATCGTGTTTCTTCCTTTGCCAGCTTTGGGGCTGCCCTTCCTTCTTTGCCCTCTTCGTCCAAGTTGTCAAATCGACTGGCATAAAGTTGTTTGTAATTCCCTGTGTTTTAAACCTATTTTGTTTCCTTAGGATCTGCACAGATGTCCATTTTTTGTTTCTGGTTTTGGTAATTTGTGCCTTTTGTTGCTATGTTCTTACCGGTCTAGTTAGGGGGTAGGGGTCGGCGTTTTCATAAGACTTTGGAGGAGCTGATGTTTGGCTGATTTTCCTCTGTCGTGCGATCGTTCTCCGTGATAGGAGCTCTGTGCATTTCCTCCCTGCTACAGTTTTTCAGTGTAATTCGCTTTACGTTTTCTAGTTTTTTAATGTACAGGCCTAGATAATTGTAACTTTGATCTCTGGAAATACAAGTATTTAAGGATCTAAATTTCCCTCTGAATACTCTTTTAGCTGCATCGGCACATCTTTGTGTGTTGCATTTTATTATCATTCACTTAAAATATTTTCCAATTTCTTTATGATTTCTTCTTTGATCTGTGGATTATTCAGTAGTATAGTATTAAATTTATAAACATTTTACAGTTTCACAGATATCTTTAGCTTATTGATTTCTAGGTTAATTCTGTCGTAGTCAGAAAACACACTTAGAATGATTTAGACCTTCTCTAAGGCACAACATGTGGACGATTCTAGTAACTATTAAGTAAATGTTCAGTATGCCTTTGGAAGGCACACACTCTGTTGCTGGGCGCGGAGCCATGTGTACAACCAACAGAGGCCGTTTGATATTGGGCTGTCGGAGTCGCCTTGGGCAGAGTCGGCGTAGCTTCTGCAAATGGTCGCATAGCGAACATTTCCGCCTTTCCGGGCCATGCCGTCTCTGTGGCAGCTACTCAACTGCCGTTTTAGCCCTGAGAAAATATGCAAACCAAGGGCTGTCGCCGTGTTTCAATACAGCCTTACTCACAAACACAGATGGGTGGCTGTTCACCGAAGAAAGTGCTGAGGTTCGTAACTTGGGGAGGAGGGTTTTGCTGCTCACGGGGGCTGCAGCCTGCGGTGGCCGCTCCGACAGGTGGGGCAGGGCCCCGGCCGCGGGCCAGGAAAGTGCTTCGAGGGAGGGGCCGTGGGAGCAGGAGTCTGTGCCGCGCGGGGTGGGCAAATGCGCACCTCCTGCACCTGCAGAGTCGAGCTTTGTACCCCTTACAGGGCTCATGCTTGGAAATGGGCCTCTGGGGTCAAAGGTGGAGCAAGGATCCGAAACCCTCCCGCCACACTCCGTGGTGGGTGGTCTCTTACCGGGTCAGAGCGCTGGCCGGATCATGAGGCTGGTTTGGCTTCTGTTCAGCCCCCAGGGAAAAGCCCACTGGCCCTTAGCGAGGGAGGGGTGCAGCGAGGATGTCCCACCTCCCACCGCATCACAGCTGGGGACTCCATGTTAAGGTTTCTCTGGGGTCTCCTTGGCTGAAAGGGGGTCTGTTCAGTCAGTCCGGTGGGGGGGTGTTAGGATTTTATTTTAGTTCACAGGCTTTGACCCACTGGTCTTAGTTTGTTGGCCCCTGGGCTATATTGTTAGTGATCATTGTTCTAGGAGTTCGAGATCAGCCTGAGAAAGAGCGAGACCCCATCTCTGCTAAAAATAGGAAAATTTTAGCTAGGTGTGGTGGTGCATGCCTGTAGTCCCAGCCACTCGGGAGGCTGAGGCGGGAGGATCGCTTGAGCCCAAGAGTTCGGGGTTGCAGTGAGCTGTGATG
This sequence comes from Avahi laniger, assembly GCA_963575035.1. Lineage (NCBI taxonomy): Eukaryota > Metazoa > Chordata > Mammalia > Primates > Indriidae > Avahi > Avahi laniger. The sequence goes on along the minus strand of CAUYSK010062164.1, from coordinate 4,555 downwards.
ACGCCACGGCACTCTACCCAAGCGACAGAGCAAGACCCTGTCTCAAAAAAAAAAAAAAAATTCTCACTGTGATTATTGATTTAATTATTCTCCTTTTTTTTTTTTTTTTGAGACAGAGTCTCACTGTGTTGCCTGGGCTAGAGTGCCGTGGCATCAGCCTAGCTCACAGCAACCTCGAACTCCTGGGCTCAAGCGATCCTCCTGCCTCAGCCTCCCAGGTAGCTGGGACTACAGGCATACGCCACCATGCCCGGATAATTTTTTCTATTTTTAGTTGTTTGGCCAATTTCTTTCTATTTTTAGTAGAGACGGGGTCTCGCTCTTGCTCAGGCTGGTTTCGAACTCCTGAGCTCAAACGATCCACCCCGCCTCGGCCTCCCAGAGTCCTAGGATTACAGGCGTGAGCCACCACGCCTGGCCTTGATTCTCCTTTTTATCCCACCATTTTTTATTTATGAATTTTGATAATATTTTATGAGATGCATGGAATTTGAATTAAATTTTATATTCTGGTAAGTTAACACTTTTGTCACTACCAAATGTCCCTTTTGTTCATTGTGTACGTGTCTTGCCTCAAAGTCCGGCTCGTGGTGTTGATTGAGCTACCCTAGCTCTCTCCGTTAGTGTTTGTGTGATATGTATTTTCCATCCTTATATAGTACTTTAATTTTTCTGTGTTTTTCCATCTAAATTGCTTAAATTTTATGTAACATAGTTTTATTTATTTCATTTCTGACTCACAATATTTAATTAAATATTTTATTTCTAAATTATTTGGGTTTTAATTGTTGGCATATTTTATTTCTGCTTTCTCACATCATTTGTGTTACTTTTCCTCTCCTTTTCTTGCGATTTTTGGGTGGGCAGGTACTTTTGGTCAATCCACTTTCCTCCGTTCTCCCTGATTGCTGGTGTGGGGAGCGGCTGCTTGGCAGAGCCGGTGCCGGGCAGGTGGCCCGGGGCAGAGAAGGGCCTGAGATAGATGTCATCAGACACTGGAGAGGACCTGGGGGGGAAGAGCTTCTCTACAGCCCGGTGGGGACACAGCGTGGGGACACAGCACGGCACCCGCACAGGGGAAAGCCCCACGGCAGTTGCCTGGAGAGAGACATTGAAATGCACACGCTACAGAACACGGCCGACGGAAAGGCCTGTGTGTGCTGAGAGACAGGCACGGGCCGACTGCCGTCTTCGTCACCATTTATACTGTAGCCAGGGGTGTGGCACATCTGTAGTCCCAGCTACTCAGGAGGCTGAGGAGGGAGGATCACTTGAGGCCAGGAGTTCAAGACCAGCCTGGGCAACATAGCAAGACCCTGTCTCTAAAAATAATAATAATTTAAAAATTAATCTGTGTTGATAAAAGCTAAAATTGCAGTATCTCTGAGGAGTATGCAGAGAAAAGGGAGGGCTTCAGGATGCTGTAATGTTCTCTGTGTTAATCTGGTTACATACGTGTCCTACTTTGTGAAAATTCATCAAGCTCTACTTTTCATGCACTTTTTTGTGTGCATATAATACATCATTAATAATTGACAGGAAAAAAGAAAGAAAGAAATCTACAAAGATATGTCAGGCAAATATAAACCAACACAATAGGAATTGAAAAATTATTATTAGATAATTAGAATCGAAGATTAAAATAATTGCATAGAATAGAGTGGTTAGTTATATATTAATAAAAGATGAATTAAACTGGTTAATATAGCAACAAACCTATCAGCTAAGCACGTGTAGCAAGAACTGTGTAAGCACAAGAAGGACGCCTTGAGAAACATGCTATCTCATACATCTGTCTTAGAATTCTAAAGATCCAGAGATAAATAACTAAAGGCAGTAGGAATTAAATAATAAAATCCACAAATGTGTTGTGAAAGACTTACAGCGAGAGTCGCATAATTCAAGCAGACAATGCCGTTCTTACACAGCCGTGACAATTTGCAAAAATTGGTCGGGAACTGGGGCACGCACACCCCTTGGTAAAATTCACATGCTGACCTGACCCGCCCCACTCTCCGATCCTAAGTCAAGTACATTTAAAATAAATACTGTGAGTGACCACACTGGGATGTTGCTGGTGCTGACTCATGTTTGCGGATCCTACGTTTAAGGCAAGACGGTCTGGGCTTGCTCTGGCCAATGGGGTGCGGGGAGGGGTGGGGGAAGGGGGGTGTGTGGGGGTGGGGTGGGGTGCCGGGGTGGGGTGTGCAAGGAGGTGGTGCATGGGGAGGTGTGTGCTTCCACCTCGGGGATCCCCGAGGCGCCCTCACGCACACTCCTCCTGCCCCCAGCTGCAGCGACGGGGGGCGCGTGCCGGGGAGCAGGGCAGCTGAGGAGCGGGCCGCACAGGGTGGTGCCGGAGGAGCAAACTCCATCACGGGGAGCCGCCGGTAGCCTGTCCCTGCTTGTCACCACCGCACACCTCGTGCGTCTGGCTGGTGCGGCGGCTGAGAACGTGCCCCCCGCCCCCCCAGGAATCCTGAATCACAGGTGCCGGTACCGAGGAGGGGAAACCGAGACCAGGATGTTCACGGCGGAGCCTGAGAGTCGAGGCTGAGAAGGGCACGTGGGGACACGTCTAAGGCATCTTCGTCTTCAGTGAAGAGAGACACAAATTAGTAGCAACAAGGACACAGGTGCTATTTCAGGAGAGGGAGAAAGAACAAATTAAGTAGGAAGATTTTAAGAACATAAAAGTCAAATTTAATGAAAAAGAAAACAAAATGGAACAATAAAAAAGATAAATAACATCAAAGCTGGTTCTGTGAAAAAACTACCAAAATAGCTCATCTCCTTGTAAACTTGATCAAAGGCGGGGGAGGAATGTTAACACAGACCAGACCGGGAAGTGGAGAGAGAACTAACCTGACCTGAGGGCCTGAGGGGCTGGCAGACGACCCCCGGGAGACGACAGGGCGGCGGGTGTGCTCGCCGGGGGGACGGGGCCTCCCGGGACGGCGCGAGGGCCGAGGAGCTGCCAGGACGGGCGGCTGGTTCCCTGTGAATTCTCCGTAGCCTTGAAGGAACGTGAGTGCAGAGCCGGCTAAACTGTTTCAGTCCCTAGAAAAAGAGACAGCGCCTTCATTTATTTGAGAGACTCAGCATGATTTTATCACCAAAACCTAATAGAATGCAAAGCAAAAAAGCAAACAAAACATAAATCTATAGTCCAGTCTCACTTGTGAGGACGTTGTAAAAATTCTAGATATGTTAGCACTGTGGTCCCAACCCCCGGGCCGCAGATCGGTACCGTCCGTGGCCTGTTAGGAATCGGGCCGCATGGCAGGAGGTGAGCGGTGGGCGGGTGAGTGAAGCTTCGTCTGCATTTACAGCCCCTCCCGTTGCTGGCATCACCGCCTGAGCCACCTCCTGTCGGCTCAGCAACGCCCTTACAGTCTCATAGCAGCGCGGACCCTACTGTAAACTGCGCATGCAGGGACCGAGGCTGCGGCTCCTTATGAGAGTCTGCGCCTGATGGTCTGAGGTGGAGCTGAGGCCGTGATGCCCGCGCTGGGGAGCGGCTGCAAATACAGATTATTATTAGCAGGGAGGTTTGACTGCACCATAAATGTGATGCGCTTGAATCATCCTGAAACCGCCCTCCTGCCCCCTGCCGTTTGTGGAAAAACTGTCTGCCATGAAACCGATCCCTGGTGCCAAAAAGGTTGGGGACCGCCGCCTCAGCAGACAGATTCAGCAATAGAGCAAAACATTAAGGCACCGTAATTACACAAAACTTGCAATAGAATTACAAGGGTATTCAGAATCAGAAAATCTATTTAACTCATTGATGTAAATCCAGTAAAGCAAAGGAAAAAACTTATGAATGAATTCTAAAAATATATCTTGACATTAGCAACCTAGCAACTTTTTCTAACAAACCGTTGAACAAAATAGAAGAAAACAACTTCATACAAATACTTAAATTTAAAAGCATCAAAAGCATTTCCACCAAAGTCAGGAACGAGACGGGTCCTTCTATCACCATTCGCAGGTGCGTCGTCATGGGGTTTAACAACTGCAATAAACGAGAACATTAAACCCTGACAGGCATAAATGCAGTGCTCCCTCCTGTGCCCATGTTACCTGTGCACACCTAGAATGTTCTCACAGCGCATAGTAAAACAGCTCGAATTAGTGAGAAAATTAATAACATGGCTGGATACACCAGAGATAGAGCAATTGGGAGTTGTCTCTCCTCTCGCCATCAGTCCCTGGGAACTGAAACAGAAGCCCATTCTCTTGCACACACGCACACACACACACACGCGCACACACGCACACACACACGCACACGCACACACACACGCACACGCACACACACGCACACACACACGCACACACACACGGTACGTACGTAGGACACCATTTCTTGAGAAAGGTAAGATGCACATGAAGGAAAGTGTAATGAATCATTAAATGACAAAAACGTATCTATGAAATGAAGTAAATTTGGAGGTAAGGATACACAGTATTACAAAATTGTCACTCCTCCTAAATTAATATGTAAATTTTCCACAATTTCAATTAGATTCCAACATCAGGCCCAGCTGTG
>CAUYSK010062162.1:0-77720 GCA_963575035.1 Avahi laniger | reverse complement strand
AGCTTCCTATCTGGCCCCAGCAAGGCTGCCTGTGCCCCAGGGCCATGGGGTTTTCTAGGAGCCTGACTCAGTGCACTGGAAGAGGCTTCAGGGAGTCACCGGGTCCAGTCTTCTGCTGCCAGGCAGGTCTAGGACAAGGCCTCCCAGACAGATGGCTAAAGGTGTCAAGAGAGGAAGAAGCCACAAGCCCCACTGGGCACCTGGCCCAGGGTTGACCCATCCAGATGGGCAAGAAGGGCTCCTCCAGTTCCCAAGGTGGGTGAGGGAGGGGGGAAGGGGTGGACCTCGCTGCCCTTGTTTGTGGTCTGGAGGTGGTGGTGGCAGGCTACAGAGGGACCCACACACATTAGGCCCAAGTGAGCCCAGGACATCTTCCCTGGGACAGGGCTGCCATGTCAGTGCCCACCCAGGCCTGGAGGATCACTGCCCTTTCGGTGGGCTGAGGCTCAGTGACTGGCCTCCTTCCTGGTGCAGTTCAAGGCTGAGGGCTCTTCCTCTGGCCCAGGGGGAGATAAGGAGCAGCCCAGCACCTTGCCTGGGGCTGGACAGATTCTGGGTCAACTCACTTAACTCCTTACTACCTGCTACCCAATCCTCAAACTAGCATGAGTCAGCATTACCTGGGAGCTAGTTAGAAATGCAGAATCTCAGCTCCCAGCCTTACACCTACTCATGCAGAATCTGCATTTTAATGAGATCCCCAGGTGATTCAAATGCGCATTAAAGTTTGAGACGCACTGGCTTCATTGTTAAAGGCAGGGCGGAGGGAACTCTAGATTTGCAATCCAACTATTTAGGATGGCAATAGTGGATCCAAGCCTTGGTCAGAGCATAGAAACCCCAGAGGCAAGGCTGGAGTAAATAAAGGCCAACTTTCCTGCAGCCCAGATCACGCTTCTATTAAATAAAATGCCCAAGAGGTGGAGTTGCCAGCTGGGATACAGGAGGGACTTCTGTCTATAGTGTGTATCCCTAAACCAGGCACTGCCTGTATTTGTATTTTTATTTATCTTATCTCTCCAACTAGACAGTAAGGTTAAAAGGTCAGGAATAATATTGCATGTGTATGAGTGTATGTATAATGAGAGAAAAATGATATATAATAAATGAGCACAAGCTCTGAAGTAGGCCACACTGGCCTTCTGGGCCCAGCATTTCTACTAACTTAAATATGCGGGCTTAGCGATGCCACATGATCTCTCTGAGTCTGTTTCCTCATCTGTATTACTACTACAGGGAACACCTACCTCCCAGGATTGTTGGAGGATGAAATGAGCCAACATCCAAAATATAGCTGGGAAAAAAACAGGCAGTCAATATATGGTCACTTCTTTTCCTTTGAATCTCCCCACCCCGACCCAGGTGCCCAGCTCCAAGTCAGCGCATTTTGTGTGCTCAGTAAATACTTGCTAGCACCATCACAATACTGGTCCTAAATAAAATGCATTTTAAAGAAATGACTTTTACTGTTTTTCCAAATATCAAAGCTGAAGGAGCTCAGGGAGTTTCACCCCAAAATATGACTCTTTAGTATTTTGCCCTTGGAAATTAACAGGCCCTTGGAAAAAAGAGGCTTTCCCTCTATCTGCATATCTACCAGACTGAGCCATCTGAAAAACAATTGACTTCCATTCCCCTCCTTGTTATCTTAATATATTCCAGGGGAAAAACGATCAAGAATGCAACCAGACCTGGCTCAAATCATTTTAAACACAAAACCTGTCTCTCTGGTTAATTTACAAATCAATCTGTTTCCCCCCAAACATTCATTCTCCCAAGTATCTGTTCATCCTCCCCAGCAACTGTTCATTGCCCCTAAACAGAATTATCTATATTCCTCATCTCCGTTTCCCCTCTAAGAGGCGGGTATAAAAATATCTGGGTCCCACTGAGATATTGGGTAATGACTCTATGATTCTCCCTTTGCGCACAGTAAATAAACCTCTTCCTCTTGTTAATCTGCCTTAATTGTGAGTTGATCTTTCAGTGGACTTTCGGGGGAAAGGGCAAGTTTCCCCTCACCCCCACAGCCCCCACCCAAAATTTGGTTTGAATGTTGAGACAATGATGACACACAGACATCAAAAGGATATGCAAAGGTTTATCACTTACCTACTTTAGTTCTCTGGGGAAAGCAAGGCAGGCCACTCAAGCTGGTCTGAAATGGCTTTAGAGAAGAAGAAAAGGTTGGCCTGGGTTTTTATTGCTGTTAGGGCTGGGGCCAGGCTGAGAGTTCCTACATGGGAGCAGAGGCATGCATGGCTAGAATATCTTGCCTGTGCCACAGGAGGGATCACTCAGGCTGCCTTATCAGCTTGCCTAGACATGGGACACAAGATGGTGACACTTGTGATGTTACAGCAAGTGTTATAGCGAGTGGTTCTGAGGGCAAACCGAACGGCACACAGAGAGTTGGAGAACCAAAGTTTATTCGCCAGCGGGCTCAGAGGAGTCTTGTCACCAAATTCTGAGCCCCGTCTACCCGATTTTTCCCACTTTTATTTAGTTGGAGTGGTCTGAGGGGTGGGGTATCAGGTGGTTAATGCCAACCAAGTAACAGGTTAGTTGATGTGTCAGATAATAGGTTAATATTATGTCGATGCACCAGGTAATAGGGTAGTTGATGCGCCAGGTAATAGGCTTAGTGTTATGCTGATGCGGGTCTTCCATGAGGGATGGGGGTCTCAGGTGGCTGATATGCCAAGTAATAGATGGGGGTTTTCCTTATCAGTGAGGGATGAAGCTTAAAAGGCTTCAGTTATCAAAATAGAGTCAGGCTCCTCATCACACTTACATACTGTGTAACCTCAACCCCGGTCACCGTGTAAGATATTTTATCACTTGGAAATTCCCCTCATGCTCCCTTCCAGGCAATCTCTAACCCACTCTTCTTAATTCTATCACCAAAGATTAGTTTTACTTGTTCAGGAATTGCAGCTAAACAGAATCACACAACATGAGTCCTTTTGTGTTCTGGCTACTTTTGATCAACATACTGCTTTTTGAAAAATGTACTTTATTCTTTAGGATAGTTTTCTATCCTAGTTTTCTTTCACTTTCAAAACGTCTTCCCAGTTAGGATGAACAATGATACATTCTCCACAGCTAAAGGGGAATAAGATGGAAGGAAGAAGGACCAGGTAAAAGTCTAAAGCAGAAATTTAATCCTGAACCAAGACAGCATCAGGGGAGATGGAGGGGAAGAAGCAGAGTTAAAAGCTATTAACAAGGTAGTATTGACAATCTTAGGGAAGGATGGGCAGTGTGGGAATGAGATGGAGGGAAGGAGGCGGCCTAGGCATGTGCACCGAGTGGGTGTTTGGGCCATGCACCAGACACAAAGAACCCAGGATGAGAATCTGTTACCCAAAGCTCATCCACTTGTCCCTGAGGCCAAATAAGAAGAACGTGGACAGTCTGTGGAGGAAGGAAAGAGAGTTTACTTTGCAAAGGAGGAAAAAATGGTAGACCTTCTCATGTCAAAATCCCAAATTCCCTTTACATAGGCAGAAATACAGAGCTTTTATAGGGAAGGTTCTCAGCTTCAGGCAATTACTGTGGTTAGCTATTCTAATCATCCCATCTAGGCCATAGTAAAAGCCTGTGAATTGCCAGCCACCCACCTGGCGGGCTGGCACCACCTAGGAGTTTTAGCAAAAGACTTAACCTGCCTCAGGGATGCAGGCCAGGATGCAGTGCCCAAAAAGAGTGGGGGAAGTTTTAAAGAGACAGAAAATCTTTTCGCCCCCCTTTTTTTCAGGCTATTCCCTGTTACAGAAAATCTTCACTGCAGAAAAGAGTCATTCATTTAGCACCTCATTCCTTCCTCCTCTATTTTCATCTACTTCATCTCTTCCTTTTCCTCAGTGAAAGTGGCACATTGATTAACTATTTATTCTCTTTCAAATCTACTGTACTGGCCATGGGTCATTGCCTTACTCTTTAGTGATTTCCACAATTTCATGATGAAAATTCATTTTCCTTTGCCTCTCCTTCTGCAAAACAGAACAAAACAAAGCAAAACTCTTGCTTTATTCTCAATCATAATTAATGCTTTCACTGTTTTACCAATTAATCCAGGTAAGTAGACTTAAAAACAAGCCACAATTCTTCCCCGCCTATCCTAGGTGTCACCACATCCTGTTATTTCAGCATCTTTAGTGTCTGTCGGGTTCAGCCCCTTTTTTCCAGCCACACTGAAACTGCTTTAATTCAAGCAGATCCTGATCATTTCTCACTTGGTGGATTGTCAAACTCCTAAAGCCTCTCATCTGCCCTTTCTCTTCCTCCCTCATCCCCACCTCATCTCTTCTCTGCATCCAGAGTAACATCTAAAATATACACATGATAATAATAATAGTAACAATGATAATAATAATAATTGATGTTTATTATTATAGCACTGAGCTAAGTAAGCAGAAATCATTAACTTGTTTTGGTCTCCAATCAATTCTATAAGTTTGCTCAAAGAATGAAGAGTGATAGTGTTATTCCAGCTTTATGGAAGAGTGCTTAGAGCTTAAGTTGGTTGCTTCATGTTACTTTGCTGAAATTAAAAACATTTTCGAAACTACCATGTCACACTTACCACTTGTTTACTTAAAACGTCTCTGTGCATTACTTAAATAGAATCCAAATTTTTCTTAAGCAAGACATAGAAGTCTTTTTAGTCTATCCCAGATGTGTTCCACCAGTCTCATCTATTGCCTTGTTTCTACTGAGTTTCTTCCTATTATTCTACACTATTTCTCACCCCTATACCTTTCCCCACACTATTCTCTGAGCCTGAGGTGCTATCACTCTTCTCTACCTTCTCTACCTATTTTAGTAATAGTTTATAAATGATGTTATTATTGTAATTATTTCATTGTGATTAATTTTTATTTTGTTTTGTACAATAGAGTAGTGATTCTCAAAGTATGATCCAGGGACTGCGAAAGGTAAAAACTATACTCATGACAATAATAAATGATCATTTATCTTTTTAACTCTCACTTTCTCACGAATGTACAGTGGAGTTTTCCGGAGGCTACCCAATATGGGATGACATAAAAAAGATTGAGTGTAAAAGTGGGTAGGAAGATCCAAATGTCTTCTATTAACCCATATATTAAGTGGATTTGCAAAATATAGTAAAATATTACTCTTATCAATATTTTTAGAAATATTTATTCTTCACAAAAATACTTTATGTTCCTATGTAATGGATTTAGTATTATTATTTAAATATTTTTACAAAATACTTCAGTTAAAATTTACAATATGATAAATATCAATAAATATAAGCTACATAAATAAAAATTCTTTACAGTCCTCAATAATTTTAAGAGTGTAAAGGAACCTTGAAAACAGAGAGCTCAAGAATTGCAGTAAAATAACATACATTATTGTGACCATGAAGTGTGTGTGTATTATTCATCTTTCAACCAGAGTCCAGCTGAGAGCTGACCCCACACCAGTAGCTTTGGTATGTTTATGTGTTCATTTGCCAGGAAAAGAATGAAGTTGAAATAGTTTAGTAGAAATTAAGAACCTACCTTAATCATCCTTGTGCTTAAATTTGAATCACTGTATAATAATTCATGTAGAGCATAAAAATGATCCTTGGTTTCATTATTGTGTCTTATATGTACTTGTCAACCAGTCTCAGGTATCTGGAAGCTAGAATAGCATAGATGCTACCACAGCGTAATACACATAATGATCATTTTATTAACTAAAATGTTAGTTAGGATTCTTCCATATAGACCAATCTCTAACAATAAAGTGCCACAAAATTCCAGTTGAAATTGTAGTGACAAACATTTAAAGTTACCACATATTGGTTGATTTCCATCCTCATCCATACAAAAGTAATGTACTATATATGAGGTCAATTTCCTTATGTTTTTCTTGGTCTAATTCATTCTATCATATTTTTTATTTGTATATATATATGAATACCTATAACATGAAAACTTTAGTGGTTATTTATAAATAGTCATCATCATCACCTGCTTTATTTGGAAGCATAACAGAAAAACGCATATAGCTGTCCAAACTAAACAATGCCTGAGAGAATCTAAAGAATTGATACATTGCCAAGGATGACAATAAGCTACAAAGAATAGTCCAGAAATTTAGATTTCAGAGTCCCGGGCACATTGGATAGTATATAAAAGGGCTTAGGTCATTTTGTACTTTTTGAGTATTAGACTATAAGCAGATCTAGAATTTTTTTTGATGTTAACTATTCACAATCTCCCAGTTAAGATTAGAAACAAATAATATGACAATAGAATGAAACCTGTTTCTCTCATAGCTTGGTGCTTGGGCTTAGATTTTCCCGTTACGTTTACAAAATTTTGCAAAACTTGGATTAACTCAGGTCCAGGGAGACCTCACACTTGTTTTTATCCCAGATTAAGATGGCTTCATTTTCTCATTGTGAGTACTACACGTGTCAGGTAAGTCTCAGGAGACGCAGATTCCAACTTCTGCCCATGATGCTGCCAGAGTAGCAAGGTGTCCGTCCCAGTGGGCGCAGCTTTCAGACAAGGCTCTTTCTGCAAGCTGGTGTCTACCATCCATCACTCTTTTCTGGAATCATCCCTCTCACATCTCCTATGTTTCTGCACCTTCTAGGTACTTTTGAGGAAGTTCTAGTGTGTAGAATGATGGAATGCTTCCAGTTAACTTTTCCTAAATTAATGGGTTAAGAATTTTTTTCAGCTGCTGGTTTTCAGATGTCCCCAGGAAACTTGAAATGTGCTTTTGAACATTCTGAAAAAAAATCTAAGAACCACTCATAAGACAGTAAATAGGTTAAAGTTATGCCTTGTCTGTAGTTTTCTTATTTCAATAGTGTGTAGTTTATTAGGTGTGGAGCTAATATGGATTAGGCATCACACATCAGTGCAGATCTTGTTAAGTAGTTATTGGGATTGTGACACCACAGCTTGGGCTGTTTAACTGCAGAAGATGTATATAGTGTTCTGAACAAAAGTGCATTTTAGGACTAGATCTAAATTGAAAGAAGTTCCTACAATATCACTCTATCCTAATCAATCTACAGGTCCTCTTTTAAAGTAGCAACAGTGTTTTTATTGCACATTGGCAATTGGAAGAAGCATTTATTCAGTTTTTTTTTTTTTTTTTTTTTTGTCTGGCTGGTCTTAGTTTCTTTCCGAAAGTGGTGCTACCACTGCATAATTTCTTCTGCAAGCTTCAGAGAGGCCCCCACACAAGGCTGGGCATCCCCATGAGTGTGTGAGTTGGCAGGGAACAACTGATTCTCTCAGGCACAATGAGACAGGCTGCCACTGCCACCACTGCCTCAGTGCCACAGTAGGTTTTTGTATGGATAAAAGAACATAGAAAGGGAGCAAAGGTACAAGATGCTAATATAGTAAATTGATATTTTTTACATTATTTCTTTTAAGCATTAACAACATGTGTCAGCATGTATGAAAGTTGATTCCCAAATTTAACATCAGAAGAGAAACATTTTGTTCTGAAAGCATATATATTTTGACTGATTTTTTTCTACCTCCAGGAACTTAGCAGTTTCGATCCTGTACATGGCAAATTCTACCACAAATAAACCCTAATAATATGTATGAGAGAAAGGCTTGCAAAGGATTCTGAGATGTGATACATCAGGTCTATGTGGTTAATCTTTAATTATTTAAATGTGGGAATTTCAGATATTTATAAGAAACTACATCTATTCCTTTCACTCTATTTCGAATCTCGATTCTTCCGTGATCAAGTACAAAGGTTACACTTTCTCCTTTTTCTGTAATATCATTCAAAAGAAAGTATATAAGAAAAAGTAAAATGAAGTCATTTGTCTTAGGGGAGATGAAACAATCAGAGATTTAAGATTTTTCCAGGGATTATGCAGGTCACTCAATTTTATAATGTACAAAGGTAATGAAGATCGGTTTGAAGTCCCTCTAATATTTTTTGGTCTATCACACTCGCAGAGGTAGATTGAAAACCATGACCACAATATTTTGCAGCTTTTACCATCAAGGAGTGATGCCTGCCTCTCTAACTCTTGAGTCAGGACTGGCCTTGTGAGTTGCTTTGACCAATAGAAGGCAACCTGGGTGATGTAGCTTCTACTTTTGACCTCTTGAACACTGCTCTGAGGATGCAAGGTTGGAAAGAAAGCCTAGGATAAAAAGCCACATGGAAAGACAGGTGCAACAATTCTAGCTGTACCAGTTAAATCCATTCCAAGCTGCCTCCCATAGCTGAATGCAGTACATTATGTGAGCTCAGGTGATCATAAGAATCACCCAATCAACCCACAGAATTGTGAGATATAATAAATTGTTATTACTTTAGGTTTTGGATTATAATGTTACACCGCTATAGACAACTGAAACAAATACTGATATCTAAAAGTGGGATGTAATAGGTAATGGACACACTCTGATAATTCTGTCTTTTAACTGAATAATTACGTTATTTGAAAAATATTAAAAATATTCATTGCTGAGGATACTAAAACCTTATATTCTTTGAAACATTATGGAAACCAGGACATTTTGCTATATTCTTTATTACATTTTTTCCTTTGAACACTAATCTATAAGACCATTCTTATTTTTCTTTATTTCTTGTATATTTGGGAGTATTCTTCTAGCTTTTGTGTAAATTTTTTTTATATAAATTTCCTTGCCTTTTCTGTGTCAGCTTATCATATCTGCCCATATTACTTTTCAACGTTCTCTGTGGTTTACTAGAAGCAAGGGCAGCTTCGGATGTGTGTTAGCCCCCAATAGTCTCTCCATCCTTCACTGGTTTAATGTTTAGAAGCAAATGAGCCATTAAGATAATAATCCTTGTTCTTACTTTTTATGCCCTGAGGCTCGTTAGCGTGCATTTCTTTTCACTGAATCTAGTCATCGCTTTCATCAAGTCAAGTTATTGTAAAGGTTTTTACAATTTTTTCCCTTTTTCTTATGCTCACCATTCTAATTTCATTTTCATTGACCCTTTGCTTGAGTCTCATTGCCAGACATAATTACATTTCTGCTTCAGGATAGCTGAATGGTTAAAATGCCTGGCTCTGCCAGGCATTCCTTACTAGCTATGGGATCTTGGTTAAATTATTAACCTTCTCAACTGTATAACAGAATATTAATAGTAATAATAGTAGCTCAAAATAATATTTATTAAGCACTTTACATGTGTTTAGTACTTCTGCACATAAACCCATCTAATATTCCACTAACCCTATGGATTTACTTATATTGGAATTGTTGGAAGCACTGTGAGAAACTAGTTTCCAATGTCCCGTGTAGCACATGGAGATCGTACATTATATTTGCTTAAACCAGTCAAAAACAATGATAATGAACTTTGAAATTAGGCAGTATTATTCAGTGGTTAGAGAATAAGCTGCTTCCCGAACAGAGCAACTAGAATGATGGAATGTCTAACATATACTTCTGGCCACAAATATTCAGGGATCTCCTGGCATATTCTACAGGACCTGAGTCTGGTAGGTGGGTGGCATGAAGCTGCCTTATTGCAAGGACATATTTGATAGTAGGAAGAAACCCTGAACACACAATTCACCTACTTCCTCCTCCAGCTAGATGTTTGTGAATTCTTGGCCCTGCTAGTCATTATTCCCAAGAAGGGCATGGTATGTAGCCAGACCATTAGTAGGTCCTCAATACATACTTGTTGAATGAAAGAGCAAATAAACTTCAGACAATTTGGTCAGACAACTTGGGCTTGCATTTCAGTTTGTTTTTCTACTGAACATGAAACTTATTAAAGGTTGTTGGGTTTACTTCAAAGAAATGGGAAGAATAAACCCTGTCCTATCTCAATAACAGGCTTAGCATAAAGATTAACATTTAACGGAAAATGGATGTGAACATGTTTGTGAAATTTTAAAATGCCTATTATTAATTGAAATGAGTTTTAATCTATACTTGGCTTTTTAACTTGCCTTATTACCATCAGAAGTCCCATTAATCTATGTCTGCATTGTATAGATTCCCCTTATATTCCTCCTTTTTAGAATATTCTGTCTGTAATCTTGATTCTGCATGATACCATATCTCTGCTAAATGTCTTGCAAAAGAGCACCATATGTCCTGCTGTTCTAGTCTTGCAGTTAAAAAAAAAACCAATAATAAAATAAAACAATGTCTTGATCTTTTGTCAGCTTTAAAATATCAGTATAGCAGTTGAAATTAAGGCAGAGGTCAGTGCCACTGACTTAAGATGCTTACCAATTCTATGCCCTTGAATACCTGTAGCTTTCTTCACAATTTATACTAATACCTGGGGATTTCGGCTCTTACAGCCTTCTTCTCTCTAGTTCTTTCCTCTGTCTGTTTTTGTTATTTGTTTTTGTTTTCCTAGCATCCACCTGAACCCAAGAATAAACACCTCTTTGAACTTTCCAAAATAATTTCCTCACATAAAACCATTAGTAAGCAATATAGAATTTATTTCAGATCTTGTAGGAGAATGAGGATGGGGGATCAGTTTTAACACACAGCTTTAAAATCCCTTCTTCGGCAATCCTGTGAACTTTCTTTGCTGCTTCTGCTCCTAAGAAGTTCTGTTCCTCCCATCTTTTCTCCAATATTCCTCCACCTATCTGATTCTTCTCTTTTCCCACCTGCATATCCACGACTGCACTTTACCCTCTGGCATGTCACATTCTTCCTTCCTTATGCAGACTAGTTTTAGCTCTTATTTTGAAGCAACTTGTGGCAGCCAACGTCTGGGCCCTTTGAATTGGGTTGGGGATTCAGAGGTCTTAAATTTCACACCAAGCACATGCCAATCCATTCTTATGATCAAAATGGAGATTTCTCTCTAGGAGAAATTCCTGTGAATAAAACTTTCTCCATCTCATTATTGGTGTGGTTCATTTTGAGTATTAGTGAGCTGTCTCTATTTTCTTACAGGGGCTGAAGGACAGATTGCATCTGAAGAGTCACAGAATAGGAAAAATATTTTATTTATTTTGATGTCAATTATTTATGGACACTATTTACCAAAAATCATTCTAAGGATTTTATATTAAATATCTCATTTAGTGCTTTCAATAACCCAGTGATGTAAGAGGTATTATTTCTGAAGATGAAGAAGCTGAGGCATATAGGGGTTAAGTAGCTTATGTACAGCCACAAAGTTAATAAATGGCAGAGCCATCATTCAAATCCAGGGTGTCTGGCTCCAGAGTCCATGCTCATAATGACTATGCTGTATGGCCACTTAAATGCCACCAAAATATACCACTACTCTCTCCATGGTGTTAATATTTCTCCCATCAATCTGTGGTGACCTGACCACCATGATAATAACATACTGTTTTAAATAGTAAGAATTCCATCAGTAATTTATCTGAAACAATGGGGCTTTCTCTTAAAGGCCACTGGGTACCATTAAGATTTTTTTTGATTCTATTCACAGATCTTGGCACTTAAGGCTAAGTCTTATTGCTCCTCGGTCTAACCTATTCATATAGATAGATATGCTATTTATCTGTATATAAAAAGGGTTGGTAACATTGCTGTGGAATCATATATAGTCATGCATCACTTAATGACAGGGATACATTCTGAGAAATGTGTGCCAACATCATGGAGTATGCTTACACAAACCTAGAGGGTATAGCCTTTACACACCTAGGCTGTGTGGTATGGCCTATTGCTCTTAGGATATAAGCCTGTAAAACATGTTACTGTACTAAATACTGCAGGCAATTGTAACACGATGGTAAACATTTGTATATCTAAGCATATCTAAACATAGAAAAAATACAGTAAAAATACAGCATATAAGATAAAAAACAGTACACCTGTATGAAGCACTTACCGTGAATAGAGCTTGCAGGACTGGAACTTGCTCTGGGTGAGTCTGAGTGGTGAGTGCAGGTGAAAGCCTAGGACATTGCTGTACACCACTGTAGACTTTAGAAACACTGTACACTTAGGCTACACTAAATTTATAAAAAAAATTCATTTTTCAGTAATAAATTGTCCTTAACTTACTATAACATTTTTATTTCATAGACTTTTTGACTCTTGTAATAACACTTAGCTTAAAACACACATTGTACATCTGTACAAAAATATTTTTCTTTATATCTTTATTCTATAAGCTTTTTTTCTGTTTTTAAAATTTTTATTTTTTTTTTTTACCGTTTAAAACTTTTTGTTAGAAATGAAGACACAAACACACATATTAGCCTGGGCCTACATAGGGTCAAGATCATCAAGACTAGGCACTAGAAATTTTCAGCTCCATTATAATCTTATATTACATTCATATATGCCGTCTGTCATTGACTAAAACATTGTTATGTGGCTCTTGATTGTATTAGGAAAGCTGTTACTTATCAGGAGCACAAAGGATTTCTTATTTTGTCAGTTTATTTATTTGGCCAATAAGAGTACAGGTATAAAATAGGTTTTAGTTTCAGACACACAAGAGTTAATATTCTGGCTTCCACATTTACTAGTCAACCTCTCTGAGTCCCAGTTCCTCATATGTAAGATGGGGAAACATAATTATACTTTGAAGGCATTAGTCAGGATAAAGTAAAATAATAGATGTGAGGTAATTACCATAATATTTGGCATCAAATAATCACCATTAATTGGGTCCTGACTATGTGAGAGCACTGTGCTCAATATTTCACATACATTGTCATACCACATCCTGCACATCACAAACTCATTAAATTGAAGTTATCATTACTGATGCAAAATTTTAATAGCTGGACATTTTAGTCTTAGTCTTTTTCCTTCTCTCTTTCAAGAGACTTTGAAGTCCACAGGCTCACTGAATTGGGATGTAACTAATTTATTAGGGCTACACTTTTCAGAATAAGATGTTATGTACAGTATTGATCTTATGAAATGCAGTCTCAAAGATGAATGCAGAAAGAAATGATAGGGCAATGATATCAAAGAATAGCAGGGCCGGGCGCGGTGGCCCACTCCTGTAATCCCAGCACTCTGGGAGGCTGAGGCGGGTGGATCGCTCAAGGTCAGGAGTTCAAGACCAGCCTGAGCAAGAGCGAGACCTCATCTCTGCTAAAAATAGAAAGAAATTACCTGGACAACTAAAAATACATATATAGAAAAAATTAGCCGGGCATGGTGGCACATACCTGTAGTCCCAACTACTTGGGAGGCTGAGGTATGAGGATCGCTTGAGCCCAGGAGTTTGAGGTTGCTGTGAGCTAGGCTGACACCACGGCACTCTAGCCAGGGCAACAGAGCAAGACTCTGTCTCGGGAAAAAAAAAAAAAAAAGAATAGCAGACTTGAGAATACTGTTGGAGAATGTTACTCCTGCACTTCTAACCTCTGACAAGTCTTCTCTCTGAAACATTCATTGTCTTTCTGATAGTCTATGCTGAAAGCATAGCTTTTTCTGCTTTGGTTTGCATATACTTCCATCATCTCTTGGAAAATAAAGAGATGGGGAGGAAATAGCAAAATTAAGTTTCCCACTAGGTGGCAAAAAGACACTGCATTGATTTCAGCTTCTCTCCGTGCAACATAAAAATAGGAGAGAAAAACCATGTCAGCCAAAGGCTGCCTTGAAATGAGTATATATAAACGTCTGTGATATGTATATATGTACATATTTCTTTGGATTTTGCCTTTGGGAGAGAAATTGACTTACAATGATTACAAATCAGAAAGTGTAAGAAGGATAGAGTTATTGAGGTAAGTCAGATTAGGGAATTTTAAAACATGGAAATGTTCAAACTTATCTTCAGGGGAGACAGAGTAGGAAATTCCATATTGATACTTTGAGTGAATTTGCCCACTGCCTCTTAGCTTGCCAGAGCATCTCCCGAGCCTCCTGTTATTATTTAATTTGCCAGCTGAATATGATTCTGAAAGCAAGGACACACAGCAGTACCTTTAGATCCCTGAACTTGATTTGTCATTGTTTAAAAGTGTTTCAACATTTCCAAAATTTCCAGAGTTTCTTTTTTGAAAAAATATCTTCTATCTTATAGGCTCTGGGCCATGACTACAGCCAATATCCATGTGCAAAGTATTTCTAAACCAGTCTAATTCTCTGCCTAGAGGGGGATGACAATAAACTTCAACAGGGAAAGAGAAGTCAGGAGTGAGGGAGTAGATTTGTTTCGTCCCCTTGGTGAAAATGTGAATAAACGGTAGGGGAGATGGTGCTTAGAATGCAGGGTCTTCTCCAAGCTCCTGCTCTCCAATTCAGTGGCAAATTAATTGGGCAGTGTAATTGAACGGAATATTGGTTTAGTTGGAATTCATCTGAGAAGTTAGCTTGATCTGACTTCTCTATTCTTAATTTTTCATCTGTTAAGTGGAAGTAATAATAGGACCCTCTTCAAAATGATGCTGTGAGAATTAAATGAAATGATGATGGTGATGATAGGATATCGATAGCCAACAACTTCTGAGTGCTTGCTTTGTGCTAGCTAATGGGTGAAGGGGAAGTTTTAATTCATTCTGGGAGACTAAGATATGTCTTTATGGGTTTGGGCCAGTGAATTAATCTTCTAGGATAGCTCCACCTTTTCCTCTAGTGTCCTTTTATTGTGCTCAGACACCGCATAAAAATGAAATGAAGTAAAAAACAACATACATCAAGCAAACTAACAAACAAAGGAAGTGTGTAGGAATTCACTTCAGTTGCATTCAGGATCACCCAGACATCCTCAATTGTATTTTAATCCCTTGGAGAAGTGATGACTTGGTTATCAGTTGGCAGCTCCCACTACACAGAGATCTTTAAGATCCCTTCCTGGCCCACCATTCTATGACTAAGATCTAAACACATGACCAGTTTTAGCAGAAACTATTCTGACCATTGCATCCACAATTTACATCCTTTGGCTCTAAGCTCGGGTATCAACTACCATGACTGCCCTATGCAAATTCGCCACCCTTCCCTTCATACGTCCTATTCCATCCCCCTGATTTGTTTTTCCATTACACATTTCACTTATTATATAATTTATTTGTTGTATTCATTGTATGTCTTCTCAACTAAATTAAAAGACAAATATTAAGATCCTTGAAGACGGGTTTTGTTTGTCTTGTTCACTTCTGTTTCCTTAGATCTCAGAAGTGTAATCCTTTTTAGACATTTGTTGAGTAAATAAATCAAGGAATGAATGTATAGCTGAGGGGCAAGGGGGCAATGGGAGGATCCTATTGATACTATAGTTACAGCTGTGTCTCTATATTTGATCCATTTATTTACCTAACTGATATTTATTGGTCTATGCAATGTGCTATATGTTGGGAATCTCGAAAAGCTTCTATTCTAGTGTGATCAACAATAAACGAATCAGTTAAAGAAAAATTTGAGGATAATCAGTGACGCCTCTAGAATTTTTTATGAGTGTTAGAGACAGCAACCTATTTGTAAGATGGTGAAGCATCTGGGGGTGTTGTCCTGCAATTTCACAGTCATATTTTTGTAATGAAGAGTTTATGTTATTTGACCTGACTTTAAGTGTGCTGATGAAGATTATAGGCAGCCATAAATCCTCTTCCCTAAACCATTACATTTGATACCTTGATGATAAGTTGTATAAAGAAAATAATCAAGATGATGTGATTAGTATAATGAGGTGGGGCTTGTGCGTTATATGATGTTAGAAAAGCCTCTCTGAGATGGTAACTCTTAAGTTAAATCCAGAAGAATGTCACTTAAGCAGTAAAATAAAGGGAGTCACAGGCCAAGGGACAAGAACATGCAAAAACTTAGAGGTGAGAAAGTACATCAGGAGCATAAATGTGACCAGAATGGTATGAGGGGAGAGGCTGATATGTGGTGAGATTTTAGGGCCACAGGAGCAGATCATTGGGGTTTTTATAAGCTTTCTGTTTATTCCACGCATGAATTGGAAGATGTCAGCTGGCTTTAAGCCAGGAAGTAGCATAATTTGATACATATTATACAACAACCTCTCTGGCTACTACCAGAAAATAGTGTTGGTGAGGAGCAAGAGAGAACATGCCAGGACATACAGGAAGCTCTTGCAGTGATCCTGTGAGTGATGATGGAGGCTTAGACTAGGGTGCTGGCAGTGGAAAGGAAGGAAGTGGGGGTTGGAGTTATGTGGGAAGTGGAACTGAGAAGACTTGCTAATGGATTCATTGTGGGGGTGAGGGAAAGAAAAGACTCAAGGATGATTCTTGAGTTTAGTTTGTTCAACTAGCTGGAGACTGGAGACATTAACTGACATTAACAAAGACTGAGGCCGGGTGTGGTGGCTCAAGCTTGTAATCCTAGGTATTTGGGAGGCTGAGGGCAGAGGATTGCTTTGGGCCAGGAATTTAAGACCAGCCTGAGCAAGTCCCTGTCTCTATTTAAAAAAGAAAAAAAATAGAAAAATTAGCTGGGTGTGATAGTGCGCCTGTAGTCCCAGCTATTCGGAGGCTGAGGCAGGAGGATCCCTTGAGCTCAGTAGTGTGAGGTTCCAGTGAGCTATGATGAAGCCACTGCACTCTAGTTAGAATGACAGAGTGAGACCCTATCTCCAAAAAAAAAAAAAAAAAAGATTGGAAGAAAGTACAGAAAGCACAAGAACACCTCAAATAAGGTCTGGTACCTGTATCAGTCATTTAGGGAATGGTAGCTACTAATCTTTTCATGCTAGATGTGGGGTACAGAATAGATCATATGGCTCTGATATACTTGACAAGGAGAATATTAACAAAGTAGTATAAATAAAAGCCAGATTAGAGCATTTCTATCTCTGGAAAACCTTACACTATTCCACATCTCAAAATGAAATAAATACTTCTACTAAGCATTTGTATCACGTCCCTGTTATGGAACATTCCACACTGAACTTAATTTATTTAGTCACTTTGCCACTTATCTGCCTAGACTATGAGCCTTTTGTGAGGGATAGAGATAATTTAGAGTTCAACCATAAATCCACAGTACCTGGCACATAGTTGTTGCTCAAAAATGAATGAATGAATAATCGTGCAGCTAACATGAATAAAATGTCAGAGTTATGCTTTTCAGAGCTTTTTTTTCTGAAGCAATATTTGGTCTTGACCCTCTAGTTATTAAACATTTAAAAGAAAATGCACATAAGCTCTTAGATGAGGCGTTGGAAAACCTTTTTGAAAATCCAAATAGTATGGTCCTGAAGTGGTCTCAGGATTAACTTTTACAATAAATGGCCTTATGTTTCAGAATTCCATGTAGTTACAAGATCCACCAACTTTAATTCCAGCCTTATCCCCCCCAGAAATCTTTTCTTATACCTGTCAAGAGTTCAGAGCTGGCTTTCTTTTTTTTTTTGTCTGTGATGCTGCACTATGGCTGTGGGACTTATATATGACTTCCTATGACACCACAAATACTTCTAAGTGGGGTTAGAGAGAAGGTTGAAGCCAGATATTCTGAGGATAGAGTAGAGGACAAATGTTTTCACTCATTCTTTTTTATCAAGTTTCTTATTATCTGTTAGCAGGTGAATTTTTGTTTTGTTCCTGGAAGGATTCTAACAAACATAATAACAACAAATGATCTTGCATTATCTCCATCGAATCATCATTGTGAAAATATGGTTTAATGTAGCCCCACCTAGGCTTCTGTCTCATGCAAGATATCTTTGTGCCTTAGTGTCTTTATCTGCAAAACAATTATATGTGGCACTTATATATCTTCTAGGGCATGATTTGTCAAACTTTAATGTGGATAGATAACACCTGGGATCTCGTTAAAATGTAGATTCTAATTAGGTATCTTTGGGATAGGACCTGAGATTCTACATTTTCAATAAGCTTCCAGCTGATGCTGATGTAGGTGGTCCACAGATCACACTTTTAGTAGCAAGGCTCTAGAGTTATAAGGTGAAGAAACATTCAGTTTAAATGTGAGAATTTGTGCAAACCTCTAACATTTATTAGGGGCTTAATAGTTTATCCTAATTTATTTAATAAATTCTATATTATTGGAAATGTGCCCACTTTTTAGCTGTTATAAATTTCAGTCTAATGAACTTTCTTGTACATAAATATCTATACTCTGGTTGTTTATTTATTTATGCATATATTACTAAAATTACAATTCATTTTTTGAAGGTATATATTTTAGAATGCATTTTAGCGTATATTCCCAGATCAGCAAGAATTTTCAAATGACCTCTTTGATGATGTTATTCTGTATAATTCCATCTTTGTAGCTCTTCCTGCCTACAGACCCATGTGACATTCTGACATTCTGACATTTTTAATAATGGCTTAAGTAACATTTTATTCTAGCTATCTGATCATGCCCCCTCTTTTTTTATGCTAGTTAAATATTTTAAGTGTTGAGCTTATAATCATAGCTGTTGCTTAGGAAAGAATTTATAAATGCATTCCTGATGCAGAATACAAATACATTACGTAGCACATAGATAATATATGGAACTTCAAATCAGACAGAATGACTTTATATCTTAAGATAAGCACCCAACTCAATCAGTTGATTAAACACTATCTAGAACAGCTGGCAGCTGATATGAATGAGTTCTTTTAGAATGATTTGGATTCTCTAGATTCAAATATATAAAGAAAAAACATTAAAAAATTCCTTAGTCACAGCTTAACACATACAACAATTATAATAATAATTTGGAGGCCTATTGTGTTTAGGATTTATCTGAAAAGCATAGTATTGATCTGGTCTCCTACTCTAATACTGTTTTGCTTGTCCTGGTTTCTTTCTTTCTTGACATCTAACATCCAGATCACTTCTGCTTTAAATTATCCAAGAGCAAAAAAAAAAAAAAAAAAAAAAAAACAAAGGCAGGGAGATCAAGTGTTCAAGGGTTATTTTAAAGGTCATAATGCTAGGGCAAGGCCATGTGGTGGCAAAATCTTGTTTTGGAGTCAGTACACCTAGGTTGTAATACCTATGTAATATAGATTATTAGGAAGTTAGTACTGTGATAAAAGGAATAGAAGTAAAAATATTTTATAAACTGAAGTGTTGCCTATAGTGGTGACTAGAGGCAGTAGAGGCAGATAAGCCATGTGATGCAAGCACATTACCTATATCCTTGTTTCTATCAAATGTCCACATTGTTCTTATGGGAAGCACCCACTTCTTTATTCTTCTCTACTTCAAAACCCACTGCAAACTTAATTTCCTCCAACAAGTTTTTCTGGATCTCCCCAGCCCTTGGTGATCTTCCCTTATCAGAATTTATGCAGTACAGTTTTCTGCCTCCTCTTTGTCATATGCACTTTTAGATTACCTGTTAGGGGATAAATTTTGTTCCCTCAAAATTCACATAAACCCAAGTACTTCAGAATGTGACTGTCTTTAGAGATAGGGCCTTTAAAGAGGGGATTAAGTGAAAATGGAGCTTTCAGGATGGATTCTAATCCAATCTAGCTGGAATCCTTATAAAAAGAGAAAACTTGGACACAAAAAGAGATACTAAGGATGCACACTCACAGAGAAAAGACCATGTGAGGACACAGTGAGAAGGTAATCATCTGGAAGCCACAGAGAGAGGTCTCAGGAGATACCAAACCTTGAGCCTCCAGAATTGTAAGAAATAAATTTCTGGTGTTTAAGCCACTCATTCTGTGGTGCTTTGTTATGGTGGCCCTAGCAAGCTAATGCATATTCCTTCAGAGACAGATTACAGTTTTCACCAGAGGACTTCCCAGTGCTTTGTACTTCTTCATCTGGAGCCCATTTATATTATGTTTTGAATAAATATTTTTATTATAATAAAATCTTGTGACTGTATGGAGAATGAAACACTCAATTCTGATAAATATGTTTATCAGAATAGCTGATAAATATATTTTACACTGTGGCTTTGTTGATCTGAGTATTTTGAAAAAAGTCCTACCTTTCAATCATCTAAGGGATTTAATTGATAAACACATTCTTAGACAATTCCAGATGGATTATCTTGTTTGACCCTGTTAACAACTTTCTGAAATGAAGTAGGCATGTATTAAACACAATATTTTATAGAATCTAAGGAACCTAAGGCTCAGGTATTAAGTGACTTGTACAAGTCAGATAGCTAGAAAATGGCATGAAACCTGATTCAGGTCTTTTTTAGGCCAACTCTAGTCTTGCCTTCCCTCCCCATCACTCCCTTGCCTGGGACAACTATGTTTTAAGAAAAATACTGCAGCACTAGTAGGAGTCGGAAGACTTAGATTTTAGAAATAGTTCTGTTTCATGCACTTAGACTTATTCATTCATCCATTCAACTCAGTTTTGTTAATAGACTACTATATAAAATGTACCATGCAAATAATACTTAATATTCAGACTCAGCTTTCTTGTATGTTAAATGGAAAATAATATCTGACTTGCATACATCACAGAAACGGTTTGAAGATAAACATAAGAAATAAATATATTCAGTTCACAGGAAGGAGTGATTCCTTTCCATATTCAAGGACCTATCTGATTATATGAGCACTGGTTGTCATCACACAGCTGAGAGCACATTGTGGAGCCCAAAGGCATTGAGCATGGAAATTTGATGATATGTTTCCTTCTGGGCATGTTAACCCAGGGACAGGATGATAATTGTGTTGGACCCTAGACCCCTGGGCAAAAATAAGGACTATATTTCTGAAATGGTAATTGCAGAGAAGATATGGCCAAGAAGAAAGAATTCACTTTTCTCTGGGTTCTTCATATGTCCTTTGATCTTTAGGGACCCAAGCGGATCATATGCTGAAATGACAGGTCCCAGATAAGTGCTAACACAAATTATAGAAGACAAATTAATGTCTAGCACATTCCCTTGAGGGTATATAGGATGCTTCACTTGGAGTGGGAAGAAAGTAGTAGAACTTCTGTTTATATTTGTATATTTCTTAACTCAAAGTTTTTTTTCTTCTTTTATAATTTATATAATAGATGAATATTATACATAAAATAGAAGAAACAATATTTACATATTTTGGATGCATACTCAAAATGTGATTATTGTTAAGAATTTTTAGTCCTCAAAATACAGAGTCCAGTAGCATTTTGGAGAAAACACTTGGCTGGGAGCATAGGTTTCAGATCTACTATTTTCTAGATTCATCAGTTATTACATGTGTGATTTTCTAAGTCATTTTACTTGACTTTTCTCACTCTTCTCAATAAAATGGGTGTAATATTTGAAATCCCTATTTTATGAGATTGAGATCAAATAAAATAATTTTATTTTCTACGCAACAGTAGTAAGCGCTCTAAAGTTTGTGCCCTCTAAATGTTATATTTCATGTGTAGTAATTGATGGGAAGCACTTTGTAAATTGTAAAGCATCATATCCCTTGTAGTCCCTGAGTCTTATTTTAAGTGCTTAGCTCACACACACAGACACACACAGACACATACACACACACACACACACACACAAATTTAGTTATCTCCTAAGAAAGCCAATTCCCGATATTCCTACATTTTATAGGAGTAATTTGGCTTACTTGATGTGTGAGTAAACAACAGAAGTTTAGAAAGATCAGAATAACTAAGGTTTTCATGAGAAAACAAACTCAAATCTTATTTAAAAATATACACTTATACTCTATACTGATAAACTTAGGAAAAAGGCTTATACCTAGTATTCATTTTTTAAAAGTAAAAATGATTCAGTTGATTTTAACATGTCTAAAGATTCACCTTAGTTATGTGATATTGTATTATTACATAAAAATGTTTTTGAGTTAGCAGTTTCTTGAGATTTTTTAAGTCTAGGATATTTAAATTATTACTTCAGTTTTCTTATTTTCCTTGAATTTGGGATGTATTAGATTTCTAAAAACACTTATTTATCTCTTTAAACCATGAGAGAATAGATTCTTTAATTTAAAAATGTTATCATATAATTTATTACTATGCTCTTGGAATAAGAAAACATTTTAAACAATGAAAGATAAAGGGTTTTTATCAATTATAGATATACAAAGACCTAAAGCTCTTATAGTTTCAGTTCTACGGTTAAAAATAAACAGGGCAATACATAAACTTACCAGTCCAGATCATAAAGATGTATTCTTCTTCCCAGTAGGCACACAATTCTTAATTGATTTGAACTCACAATTGATACAGAGACAAACAAAGAGTACCAAATTTGATTCTCTACTGTCATTGAACAGAAAATAAATCTCTATCATCGTTCAACTGAGATCCCAAATGGTCGCATCATAAAGCCAAAGATTTCATCATTGTTGTCATCAATAGAGAATAACTTGTAGGCCATGTGTAAACCAGAAACCAAAACAAATACTTAAAGTCAGAAAAAAGTAAAAAATAAACTTAGAGAAACAGAAAGTAAGCAAAGTTAAAGTTGTGTCACTTAAGTTATGCTCTGGGAGCCAAGAATAGATGTGCCTGAGATTAAACATCTCATTACTCCTCTTCAGTCATTCAGTTTACTTTGTTCTGTCAAGTTAGTCCACTTAAGTATCTAGGTGGAAAAACTGTTAGCATATAATTTTCAAAAAGTTAAAAAAACAAGACCCTCATATGAATACCAAATGAACACATGCCAAAGATTTTATTCAGTTCACTAGAAAATCAGTAAAATGCTAAGACGATCCGGTCTTTGTCTGCAAAGGGCTGGTTCTCTTCTGCAGGGAGGGGCAGCCTCTACTCTGTCTGTGGAGTAGACTTTCTAACTTTCTATAGTTTATAAATAAATCTCACTCACTTTTTTTAAAAAACGTGCATTTATGGACAATTCAGCAAAATAATTTTTAGAGTAAGATTGTTGGATTAGATGCAAAACTCGTGTCCTACAGGGCAAAAAGTAACTTTTGGTTTCACCTTTTGCACAGAAAGAAATTAGTTGCATCTTTATAAGACAAAATTCTACAGACTAACATGTCAGGTAACTAAGTCTGGAACCTTGGTTTAACATAGTAAAATAAAGAATACTATATTTTTAAGGGACCAAGATCTGTGCCCACTACAATAGCAATTTGATGAAGAGATCCTATCTCCTACTTAAATTAGCCAAGGAGTACATGACAAATAGATTATATTGAGTGACAGCATCTCAGCTCAGCTGAACCTGTCCCAAAGAAAATAACTAAGTTGTTGAAGTCAAGAACTATAGCTATGTTTTCTCACTTGCCTGGATTCTTATTCTTGGCTGCATTTCATGGACCATAGAGGACTGGCCAACAAAAAGAAAATAGTAGTTAGAGCAAAGGGAAATACCAGCAATTACATGAAGCCACAATAAGCTGGGGCCTTGCTATTGTTTGGATGTAGTTTTGTCTCTGCCAAAATTGGTGCTAAAATTTAATCCCCAATATGGCAGTGTTTGTTGATAGGACATAGTGGGAGGTCTTTGGGTTATAAGGAGGGATCTCTCATGAGTAGATTAATGCCCTCCTGTGAAGTTGAGTTCTCATTTTTACAGAAATGGATTATTTCCACCCTAAAAAGAAGTTACTAGTTTTTTTCTTTTGCTTCCTCTCCTACCTGTCATCTCTTTGCCCACACCCCACTTCATCTTTCCGCCATGGGTAGAAGCTACATCACCAGATGTAGCTGCTCAATTCTGGATTTTCCAGCCACCATATTTGTGAGCCAAATAAACCTCTTTTCTTTATAAATTGCCCAGTCTTGGGTATTCTATTACAGTAACTCAAAATGGACTAAGGCAGATCAATTTTTGTCCTTGCATATGATATAGTATTCTAAGTGCACCAGTACTTTTTCTGTTATAATAATGATTCTCTTCTGTTTAATTGACAAGTAGTTGGCACTGTTTCATTGGCTTACAGAAAACCTACTGGAGGAAAAACAAATCTAATCTAAAAAGACTGAAGGGGAAGATGTAGTTCCTATGCTAAAATGTGATTCTGATAGATGCTGCTCTGGGACCATAAACAGATAGTTCCACTAGAGTGATTATTATTCTGTCCTCATCACACATGTCTTTAGGTCACGTCTCTCAGTTCCAATAACAACAGCAATTTTTCCTTAGTTTTATGTGTGATTGTATACATATTTTGTAAATTCTTATCATCACTCATTGTTCAATCACTTTTCTCCAAACATATAATTCTTATAAACTGCTTTTGCATTTCAGTGGTTCTTTGTGATAGAAAATGGCATATTTTTACGTTTTTGTTTGAAGCTTTAAATATTCCGTAAAATGCCATCTCAAAGCTTTATTTAATTGCCTGTTACTGTCATCATCAGTATATGAATTAGCATTATCATACCAGGGCATATGTGAGAGAGGAAGGAAAATAATCAGGCAATTGGATACAGAAATTTCGGCAGGGAAAACAGCTTTAGGTAGATGTCTAATTCTTGAGAGTTAGGGGTTCAAAGTTTAAAAGAAAATGCTAGAAGGATACAGTGTTTTCTGATCTCTGGATAAATTGGGGCTTAGGGTAATAGGCTTAGACTGGGGTTCCCAATGCTGAGTTTAGGTCAGGTACAGCATGGGGTTGCCACTTGCATACTGTGCAAACACTGTGGATCTGGAGTTGGAGTTGTTAGTTGGAACAGAGTTTAGCGGTGGACAGAAGGCAGATTAACAAGAGCTTGTGAAAGGCTTATGTAAATATTTCAAACATAATTTTAACATCCTCCCCCTCACTAGAAATCAGCTATGATAAATAGGTTGTAGCCATAAATCTTAATCAGAGGCAGAACAAATGTGACATCAGAGGCTCATAGAATATCCCTTTATTTTCCCCCAAATCCTCCTATTGTTTGCTGATGACTGAAATCCTACTGTTAAGGGGTTCGGTACATGTGTGATAGCAATCCTCTGACAGTGGGACTAACCTGGCTAAGGGATGTAGATAAGCCACAGAAGAATGTCCAAATACCTGACAAAAATAGAAAACATAGTCACATAGCAGGATCCACATTATGATGCCGTGGAATAGAAGCTTCGCAAGCGCAAGTCAAGGAGAAAGGCAGGAGGAAATCTGGGCCGGTAGCTTGTCCAAGGTTATTGACCATCACTGGCTGGCTCTTCTGGACTTCTTGCATTATGATATGTGACATACTAGCTGCACTTTAAGGGCCAAGAAAACAATGAACAGTTCCAGATTGTATAATACACTCTGCTAAAGACAAAACCTCCCAAAAGGGGTCACTATTAAGCTATGATTTGGTATGACAGCATTTCTTAGCTCCATCCTGAGAAGAGGTTTTGAGAAGCCAGGCGAGAGGCAAGAAGGCTCTCAGGGCTTCACACAGGCTTCACTGGGGACTACAGAGATCAAAAAGGGTGTGTGAATGGGAGGGTTCAGGGGGAAAAAGAGGACCTGCATCTATTTCACAATTTTTCTTAAATCTAGTCATTGCACTTAAAGCAAGGACGAAGATCATACCTGGTGCAGTGCGACAGCTATGAAAGGACATATATTCAAATTCCCTTTCATGTATTATCAGACTCAGAATCTTCCCTAATAGGGACAATGAAGCAAAGCCCATATACCTCATAGGATATTTGAAATATTTAAATGAGATTAAAAATGAGATTATGCAATTCAGTAAATAGTTCATTAAGTGGCATAGAAATCTAAAGGGATGATTTTTACTCCCACTAACAACTCAGTCATTCATTTGTTCAACTAATACCCACTGAGTATCTCCTTCGTGTGAACAGTGAATAAGATAATTCCTGCCCCAAAGAAGTGAATTATATGAATATCATTATATGTTAACATCTCCAAATTCCTTTTCATCTACAAAAATACAAACCCCATTCATAGTAACATCTTTTAAATTCAAAGTTTAAAATGCATGAAAAAATTTCAGCAACCATTAATGAATTACGTTGTACATTTTAATTGCTATTATAGCCCAAAACAAACCTTATCAAGAGTATACTTTGCAAAGCACTGCACACTCAGTAGTTATTTTAAGATGTCTTAAATAACTGATCAAACACTAGGAGCTGCCAACATTATTAACCTGGACCCATGGTCAGCACCAGGGAAAGTGCAAAGGCAATTACAAAAATTGAAAACTAGCACTTTGATTCAAAAGCAGCTTCTGAGAACAACTGGAATCTTGAATGAAGGACAATCTTGGACTATGTATTTGAACAAATGACACACCCTTAAGCAACAATTTTGAAAATCACTCTTAGACAGGATTGCAGTGTGACATATGGAAATAGCCCCTAGTTCTATCTCACCCTTGGATTGTGGAAACAGGGGAGGCATCGAAAGTGAGCTGTCCTCTTTCCTGGCTTGTCAGATCTTACTGCATTTATTCATCCAGGCTTTTTGCTATTTTGAGCTGTGAAAGGCAAGAGCAACACAGGCTGGTCTTTAGTTCCTCGACTGAGCAGACACTTTTGAAAAGGAGAAAAATCTCCCTGTTCACCTGAAGCGGTGCCCATTATTGCCTTATCTTCTCCTCAGAGCTTCTCTCAGAAAAGAGCATAGCTATCCTTACCCTGTGACCTACAGAAACCGAGGAGGCCATGGGGTGGCCACCTCATCCTCTTCAAATGTTGACCCATTCCCCCAGGCAAATGAGGTGAGGTATAAAGTATAAACACTTCTATGCCAACTTTCCTTCAGAATTAAAACCATTCTTTGGTTAAGAGTTTGGGTCATAAGTTCATCATTAAGGAAGCACTTCCTGTACTATGATTATTTTCGAGAATGATTGGGGGGCAACATCATAAGTGGATAGAACATGGACTTTGGTCTTTGTGAAGGTAGTTATCCTTTCTAAAACTTTTTTCCCTTTCTAAAAGTTTCTTCATCTATGAAGTACTGATTATAATGACTACACTGTTGATATGTTAAGTATGGAACTTAACTTGCAAATAGAATACTGCCCTTTCACTCTTTAACCAGGGGTCTTATTCAAGTCTAGCAATCTGTTCTCATGATTAAGTAGGAACTCATCAGTGAGGCTGACAAGGTCCTGCATGGCTTGAATAATGCTTGCTCCTCCAGCTTTACCAATCACTCCTCCCCCCCAACACTGTTATCTGGCTATTTTTAACTTTTAATAGATAACTAGATCCTCAATTATGCTTTGTCTTTAGATGTTTTCAGGTCTAACTTCATGCCAATCCCTGTCCCAATTCCCTCTGTATCCAACTACATTTGTACTCATCCTCTGGCTTTATCAGTTTTTCTTAGAATTTTTTTTTTTTTTTTGACTATTCTAAGTCCCGGTTAGGTGTTCCTCCCACAGGTCTTTCATTTCACAGCATTGACTATACTGATCATAACTTTCTGTTTACTTGCCCGACTTCACCTAATTACCTGCATTACAGGTTCCATGAAGTCACACATGGTAATCATCAATATTGTCTGTTAAATATTCCAGTTGTCTTTCCAAGTCTGCAGGAAGATTGAATTTCCTTTCAACTGAGAAGACAATTTTTGTTACAGTTCTTGCTTTGGGCCATAAGCAATGAACACATGTGATATGGTCATTTTGGGTACAATCATCAATAGCCGATGCCCTTGCCCAGTTCTCTTTGCTTTGGTCTAATGATCATGGCAATGTAGTTTGAGATGGAGCCTCTATCAGTTTACACCTCTGAGTGACTATATGGAGTAGAATCCCCTGCTGTCCTACACTGGACCTGTAGTACGTGTGAGAAATAAATTGTGCGTGTGTGTTAAGCTGCAGAGATTTGGGGTTCCATAATGTAGTATATCCTGGTTGCTACAACATCTACCTTCATCATCATCACATTCCCCACATCATCACATTCCTAGTAATCTGTCTGAAATATCAGTAGGCATTTCATAAATATTTACTGAATGAATGGAATCATATTTGATACATGGTAGCTGCTGACTTCATTCTCTCCTTCTCTTCCTCCTCCTCTTCCTCCTCTTTATTCAATTCTCCTCCCTCAAACTCCCTTCCCAGATTATGTGGACTTTTCCGATTAAGTCTTTCAAGTTAATTTTCTACTGGAGTTGGGCTATTTACTCAATGTCCCAGGAAAGCACAGTGCTCATTTCTGCTTCTGTGTTTTTCCTCATGCAACAGATAGGTTCTGTGCTACTCCAGAGGGCAAAACTCGGGACAATGAAGGGAAGTAACAGGAAAATCAGAAGTATTTTCCCAAGATGACAGCTATTTGAACAGTGTCTAACAGTAAAGCTGAAAGCCACAGAAGGGTGTGAATTTCTTCTTATTGAACATGTATAAGCAAGAGGCTTGATGACTGTCTATACAGCAGTCATGGAGGGAATCATTATGTTGAAGGGAATGCAGACTCTGAGACCAAGAAGACATATGCCTTAACTTCTTATTCCTTAACCTGTTCTTGTTTATTCCATGTATCCTTAAAGGTTCAATCTGAATTTCAGCTCTTCCATAGGATCTTTAGTCCCCATTGAATTTCTATCTTAAACTTCTGAAACCTCAGGATCACCAATTTTATATTTAATCATCTACTATTTCCTATGTTTCTTACTGTTTCACCTGTAGGCTGATCTCCTTAAGCAGACTGTAAGTTCCTTATCAGCAGGGTCACGTTGTATGCTTCTTGTATCCTCTGGTAAGCAGGAATTTTGGGCCCAAGCCTGTACAGCTTAGCAGCTTGATTAACTGGGAAGCTCTGTATCTTTGAAGGTGGTCTGGAGGCAAACAAAGCTGGAAACAAGCATCCTGGGAGGGACTGCAGAGAGAATTAGGACTAGACTTGGTGTCATGCTGGGAAGCTACTGTCTAGTAGGAAATTGTGGTTAAAACCATCGGCTGAGAATCACCCTTTCCTGGGTTTTGTTACTTACTCTGTCTGATAGTTTTCAGGTTTCTCAAGCTCTTGAATTAATTTGATCATTAATTTAAACAAAACCAGATTTCTCTGTTTTCAAAATGCATCTCAATCTCTGGCTCAGCCATTTTCAAAAGCAGAGGGGAATGCTGTGCCAGCTCCCTGAGATTATTTTAATCAATTATGTAATACTTTCCTGGTGGATGAACAGTTTCCTCCAGACGCCACTGCTGTGTGCCATGCAAGCATGCACTGCGTGTGTTTGACTGTAACATCTGCAGATCTAATACAGCAGTTAATTATTTAGGGATACTCTCAGCCTTCTCATTCATATGGTAGATGGCAACTCCAAAGCCACATGCACTTATTCTGCACACACAGCATACCCATACTGTGGGAGCCAGGGCTGGGCTCAATGGAAGAGGTCCAAAGGAGAGATTGGTTCTTAACATCACAAACCAGGGTTTCTTTATGAAAACTTCCACTATATATTTGGTAATATTCCTTCCCAAGATTGTTTCCACCTTTATATCAGGCCATCTTTTTTTAGGGGGATATATGCTGCAGTGAATCTTAATAGAGCATACTTTCTGCTGCTCCCATATAAATCCTATGTAAAGAATAGCTCATTAGATGCTTAGTAATGACCTGTCTATGGGAAGAATAAGAAAAAATAAACAAAGCACTCACAATGGAGAAAAAGTTACAGCTCACGAAGGCTGTCTGGACAGAATGGAAATTAGGAGGAAAAATCTAAGCTGGGCCTACTTTCTAGAAAATATGTTTTCAAAGACATTGCCAGCTTTGCAGCATGCCCAGCTTAATTACTGGATTTGCATTCCAGAGTACATTTACTATTATGGTATGTTTGAAAATCATATACAGTAAAATCTCAAGCAGAATATTTAATTCTGACTGCATTTTGGAGAGGGGAAGTCAGAATCAAATCAGAAGCATAATAACATGTCAAGAATTGCATTTCTAAAAAGAATGAACAAGGTTGCTCATTCATACCTTCTGCAGGTATCAGAATTGATGCTTGTAATGAATCAATAAACATTTAGTTGAGTGCCCACTGTGTGCTACTCACTATGCTAAACACCAAACATGTTGGACAAATAAAACACTGTCGCTTCCTCAAGCAGTTCAGGGTAGAGGAAACAGCCAGCAAGCAATCAAGATATGATGTGGGAGGCATAGAAATGGAGAGTATGTGCTAAGTGAGTGCTGACGGGAGCTAAGAGGAGAGAGAAATTTTAGGGTTCTGCAAGAGTGTCTCTAGTCTCTTCTTAGGTCAGAAACAAAGCTCCTACATTTGAGATTTTTTTCTAACAATTTTGTGCACTACTTAGTTGTTTAAAAAACCCATTTGTAACCCTGGGTCAGGGAAAACCTTTTGTCCCAAATAGAGAGCTTTTATCTTAGCCTGTGTAGCCTTGGGCACAAGATATTTGAGTAATGGGGAAGATGCTTCCAGGGAGTGTTTACTTGAAATATAGTTCTTTCCCATTTCCAAAAGCAGAGGTGCTTATAAAAGCAATCTCACCAGAGCAGGCAAAGTGAGTCCCCATAAATATCTCACAGGGCAATAACCCTTTTTCTTTGAATTTCTGCAATAGCTAATAGGAACTTTGTTTATAAGTTCTGTTGTAGCCAAGGGAAAGCCCACAGCCTAGGTGGCTGAATTTTGGACAATTGAGGTATTTTTAGAGACTGAAAGTGCTGTACTGAGGTAAATCAGAACTGATACTAAAACTCACCTACCAGAATTGGAATATGGGGAGAGAGACAGCACAAAGCAGAAGTGAAAAGAGAAGACGGTCTAGATTGAGACCTAAACAGCCACATTGACTTCACAACTCCTGGTTATACCCTGCCTCATAGAGAGATTGATAGTTAAAACCTCACTACTCTAGAATAACTTTTAATAAACTACACATTATTTCCCTAAAAGATAAACTTTGTTTTTCAAGAGTTCTTGTCTGTATAAATACACAGTTTATGGAAGAGGCAGAAACACCTTCAGATCTAATACCCTGGATAGTTAATTAGCCATGCCATAGCTACAGCTATGCTCTACCAGGTATCTTTGCACTTATGTTAGCAATTAATAAATGGCTAGAGTTTAGTTCTTGATGTGGAGTTAGTCCTTTTGTCATTTTCAGTAGAAAACCAAGTGAAGAAACCTCTCAGATGTTAAGGCAAATTACCTGAATACAGGCGTAAAAAATGTATCTTTCTAATAAGAACCCTTAGTCAAAATGGGTAGACCAGATATACTACTCTCCCCAAAATTTTGTGAGTTGTTAAGTAAGGCAAGAATCATGATTCCTGTTTTATAGATTAAGAAACTAAATTTTTGAATGGTTATATCACCAATCCAATATCTAAAATCTAAGCAGTCTTATTCCCATTTTAGACAGAAGTTAACAGAGCTTAGAGAGGTTAACTGACTTACTCAACAGCAAGTATGAAACCTAGTATATAGAGAAGGTAGTGCCTTAATTCCCATCCTCCACCATAGTGACCAATGCTCTTTTATCTGTTCATCAAGAGTGACTGTATTGGTTAGGGTTCTGTTGTTTAACTTTTGCTAAACTGCTTAGTTTCTTTTACCAAAACCCCGTTCAAATATTTTAGTGAGTCTTGATTTCAAAGCATTAGCCATATCCACTAGTACAGTACTCTGCTGGGGCTCGATTAGTCCAATTTCAGCCTCCAGTGAATATTCTTGATTGCATTGTGAAGAGTTAGTAATCTCTGGAAGGTAAGAGCTGATAAAGAAATTGCTGACACACACCTCCAGCAGCCCTGGGAGCAAAGTAAGTCAGATTACCCCACGGACAGGCCGTAGATGTCAGCTTGGCTGCATTTTACAGAGATGTAAAGTCAGCATGAGGCTGTTTTGGCACTTTCTTAATTTATTTTTTACGAAGTAATTATCATAATATTAATCTTTTAGCATTAGGAATCTCTTTGACAGTTTTATTTACCCTCTAGGAAAGGTCTCAGAAAATTCCCTTTTGTACATTGGTGGGAAATACACATGGAGTACTTTAGTGGAAGTGAAAGCATTTGCAATTAAAAAAGAGAAAGAAAGAAAAGAGGCTTAATAATTTGAGAATAACATTCTCTTTTCTCACTCCCCCCAACAGCAGTATCTCCACACATCAAAGCAGTGCCCATTTTCATGGTGGGTACTTAAGACCCACCGATAAATATAGGAATATAATTCTGGAGCAAATGAACAAGGAATCTTGGGGATGGAAGGCATTCAAGTTATTGGAAATGAATTATGAAATCTTTTTGTACATGTATGCCGTGCTTTCAGCATACTCTTACATATTAATGATTGAATCTTGTTGTCTGGTGACTAGTGAGAACATAATGAAGAATGGAAGAGAGATTTTTGTAACTTGCTTTAAGGTCATGAGGCTTATTATTAAAACAATGAAGCAGATCATGCAGACAAGCAGGAACATTTAGCAATTCATCTACCTTCTACCTCTGGGAATTTAACAGTTAGCTAAAAGGAGAATGGCTTGAATGCTCTGACATTGTCATACAGACTTTCTTTTAATAAATTCCTTCTATTAAGCTAGTTTAATTTTTTGGACTATTTTCTTATTCTGTTTTCTTCTTTTATGAATTAAACAAGTTGTGATTTTTAAATGAGATGTCAGTTTTGTTTCAGAAATCTGAGATGGTTGGGAATTATCCACATATGCTGTTTCAGTTTTTCATGGACATTGTAAAAAAAAGCATGATTCCAGAAATTTAGATTCAAGCATGACACCTATAACTATTCAATGAGGACAGGAGTTTTTGAGATGATAAAGATTGAACTTTTAGAAGAGCTTGAGGTATCAGAATTCTCTCCCCTATAAAGTCATCTGACTTTGTAGCATTAATAAAATGTCCCAAGTGACTATGGTGTGACTGTCGTTGTGCGATCTAGATATTCTCCAAAAGCTATGACTGCTGAAGGAAAAGACCTGGACTATAAAAGAGATTAGTCCTTGTCTTGGTCCATTTTGTGCTGCTGTAACAGAATACCACAGACTGAATAATTAATAAAGAACAGAAATTTATTTACTCGGAGTGGAGGCTGGGAAGTTCAAGATTAAGGCACCAGCAGGTGTCTGCACATGAACAAAAAAGTGAAAGAGAGTGAACTCATTCCTACAAGCCCTTTTTATAGCGGTGTTAATATATTCACGAGAGCTGAGTCCTCATGACCTAAACATCTTCTCAAAGGTGACACCTGTCAACATTGTTGCATTGGGGATTAAATTTTCAACAAATAAATTTTGGAGGGGACAAAAACATCCATGCCATAGTAGTCTGGTTTCCATGGAAGCTACTATTTTCTGTGTATTTATAGGTATCAGAGGGCCACTTCATTCATTACTCCTAATCTTTAAAAAAGTCCTATAGGTTAGGTATCATATTTTTTAATTCTAGGATTATAAAACTGATGCTCAGAGTGGTTAAGTTATGTACCTAAGGTATAAATTATATAACCAAGGTACTTATCTACTAGTAAATGTTGAAGCCAGAATTTGATCCCACATCGAATTCCAAAGGTGTATGCATTGTGGCATAATGCTTTCATGTAATTAGAGTATTGTATTTCACTTTAACAGAAAGTTTCACTTGGTGTGATTAGTCCAAGGATAAAATCTAAAGACCAATTTATAAAATCTATCTAATATGTCTATCTCTATCTGTCTATCATTTACCTATTGATTTTAAAGCAGAATGAGAGGCCAATTTAAAGCTTCTTTGAGAGCGTTATTTTCTCTGTGTAGTAAACCAGTCTTTAATGGTCATGAAGGGAAAATGACATTGCAGTCATCATGAGTGACTCATGCCTAAATATCTTAAGGGTCATCATCACTTGAGTGGAGATGCCTGGAGATCCTGATAGAATGAGATCAGTCATAGACGTAGGCCACCTGAGCCAACCTTCCAGGCTAGTCTTGAAAACAAAGAGAGTCTCATTTATGCCTGGGAGCCCAAATCTAACCCAGAATAAATCAGCCTCACAGTCTCATTCGTCAGCCTGATGGTTTTAACTGTTAAATCGGAAGTTTAATTTGCCACACTTGGATAACAATCCAATTCTGGGAAAGCATATGCATCAAGTGATCAGTGAGGGACAAGTATAGAAAGTTAATTGTAAATAATCCTTGAATCCTGATGTAAGTCGGAACAATAGGAAAATTTGAACTTTGTTGTTTTCCCTCATTATTTGATGTCTTAGAGCTCTAGGGGAATAATCAATTTTATCAAGTTAATTCTTACTTCATTTTAATCTATTAATATCTATGTAGCCCAGATACATATAAACACACACATACATTTTTATTCGTTGTTTTATTGCTCTGTTGACTGAATTAGTGAATTATAATTAGGATTATGATTTTGTATGTCATCTTCACAGAAACACTACTGTGTATTATTCCCATTTTACAGATGAGGAAACTGATACACAAATCTGATAAGTAAATATCTGTCAGTAGGTCACATAACTAGTCAGTACCAGAACTAGAACTCAAACTCAGGTAGATCCGTCTTCAAAGTCCATCTTCATTTTACAACCCTACATTGATTCCCATACAAGTTGCAAAAAATGAAGAGTGAGCAATCCATTAAGAGACTATGATGGTAAAAAGACATGAAGGAATCGTGTCACATTAGCAACAACTAAAGAAACTAGACATATTAATTCGAGCTGAGAGAAGAACTCAGAAAAGTACAGGCTGGCCTTAAATTTATAAAAGATAATCACATGGAAGAGTGACTCGACTTGGTCTCTGCAATATCAATAGGGAAGACTTAGCAGTATATTGTGTTAGAAGTGTGAGTTTTGAAATATGATGAGCTAAAGTTAGTACTGGCTTTGTTACAAACTAACGAAACTGAGATTTCTCATTTTTTTAATTTATAAAATGTGTATTATAAAAGTATTATTATTAGGTGGAACTACCCAAAAACATATTTTAGCGCAATATAACAAGGACATACCAAACACCTGGGGCCATCCAAAAATGGAGTGGAGTTACTTTCAAGGTATTGACTTTGTTATCCCTAATGGGGTTCAAGTTAGGTTAGGAACTGATGGGAAGACTAGAAAGGGTTTCAGACAGTGAATGGAAGAGACTGTGGAGCAGATTACATCATCAGTTCCAGAAATTTTAACTTCACAAAATAGTAAAATTTTTAAAAATGTAATGCCTTTATATTACTTTACTAAGTATATGTAGAAACAAAACAATAAGATGAATTTAATCTATAATTATCATTTAATATAATTATTCATATTGAATTTAAAGTATATAATGTTAGAAAAACACATTCCCTTAAATAAATATAGCTTTATTAAAATTTTACTATAATGTTCTTCCTCTTCTAATATTGCCTTGGATCAATGACAGCTTTGTCATGCATAATACCTATCTGTAGGCTATCATTGGAGGAGATAACTTTTAAAAATCATTTCAACATTGAGAGTTTGGAAATACTAAACTATGTTGTAAGCCAGTATCTCTCTCTTCCTTCTAATGGTGGTGCTAGTACAAATTGTTAGAGGCAAATGTACTTCCATGTGAACACCCTGTATAAAGCAGGAATGCTTTATACACTTTTTTTTTTGAAATTACTAACCAGAGATGATTAATAAATTCAAATTCAGGTCATATTTAACTCATCAGATCACTTTAAATCATCTTGCTCTGCCCCTGAAAGAGTTTGTTATATCTCTTGCCTCATTTTAACCTAAGGTCTGGCTTTATGATGATGAAATAAGGGGCCAAACAAAAGTCTCTAAAAAGGATGAGGATAAATCTAACTATTCAAGATGAGTCGACTAATTTATGAAGATGCAGAGAAGAGGCCATTCTCTTTACTTCCTATGCCCAAAGAGCATAGTATTTCCATGTCTGAAATCAGCAAATTCCGTTTGTACATAGGACCATATCATGCTTTGAAATTCTGCTCATACGGATGAAGGAGGAAATTCAAGATACAAATATAAATAACTTCTTGGAAGTGACACCTAATTTAATCTGCTTATTTTTAAAATAAATGAAATAAAACCCAGAGCTGTTAAGTAACTTGGTCAAGGTCACGTAGAAAGTTCATGGTCTAGCTCAAAAGAGCAGTTTAGATTTTCAGCCCACAGTCTAATGATCTTTCTATCAGATCATGTTGCTACTCAGATCTCCAAAGCTCATCCACACATGTCTTCAGAAAGGTGTCATTTCTAAGATTGTCTGAACTTTCAGAAAGTAATTGATGTGGTTTAGAGTATATAAGTTAAAATAATGAAAACGTTGCATTGAATTCTGGCTATACCACTTACTACTTTTATAATTCTGAGCAAGTGACAACCTCTCAGAACTTCATTTTCCATCTATAAAGTGAGCATGTCTACCTAATACAGTTGCTGTGATAAGTGGTATAATATGTATAAAATACTCAACCCAGACCTTGGCACATTGTCATTGCTCCATAAATTGTTCTTTTTTATTATCGTATTTTACAGTTCCATCAGAAACTTTAGAATTTTAAACTTCAATGGTAAATGACTCACTTTACCAAAGGAAACCATAGAAAATGTAATTAACACCAAAAATGTCCATGGTAGAGTATTAAAACCAGCTTATCAGTTAAAAAAATAAAAAATAAAACCAGCCTATCAGTATTGACAAAGCTCCTTATAACAAAGCTTATATATAAAATATATAAGCTCCTTATAACAAAGCTTATATATAAAATATATATACACATACAAATGTGTGTGTATATATATAAAATACATATATGCACAAATGTATATATATGTATACTGACAAAATATAAAGTGCCATACAGTGTTATCCAAACTATTTTGCTAAACTGCACTATCTCTACCCAAGACAAAAACATGAAACTTATTCAAAATTATATCCATTCTTCTGCCCCTTGTATATACAGTCTCCATGTTCAATTTTAATTCCCAAATAACTTGCATTTGTCCCCTTGTCTCCATTTCCTGGGCATCTGCCATGGCTCAGGTCCTCCTTGGTTTTCACTGCACTACCCCAAAAGCCTACGCACCATATCCCTGCTTTGTCCTCTCTTTCTGTGATTCTCAATCCCCACTGCTGCCAAAATGGTGTAACATGAAAATATAACTTTGTCATTTCTCTGCTCAAAATTCATAAGTATCTCCCCATTGCCCACAAAATTACACCAAATCTTGTACAAGGCAGGTAGAGGCTCTTCTTAAGCCATTTTCTATGTACTTGTCCAGCTTCACCTCTTCCTGCTCTTCGGTTACACGTTGATACCTAACCCAGTTCTCAGCAAGTGATACGCATTTAAAAAATGATGGCTGAATGAATAGATGAATATGTAAATGAATAATGAATGAAAAAATCAAAATCTAATACGTTTTCATTTCTCTGGTCTCCTTTTGAGCTAATAGTTGTCCTGTGACTTGTTAGAAATCAATTCCTTTAGCACAGTTATATTTCTTTCTTCTAGTGCATTATATACGACTTCTAGACTCTTCATGATTTCATGGAATTCCATGGAATAGCCACACCATTTATTTAATTTAATGTGACTATTTTCCCGGATGAATAAATAATCTTTTATAAACTATATCAAATGGCTACAGAGTATTCAATCCTGTTAATAGATTATAGATTATTTAGCCAATTTTCTATTATCAGAACTTTAGGTTATTTCCATTTATTTGTATTATAAAATATGCTTATTTGGTATGCATGTTTCTTCAGGAAAAATATTCCTAGAATGAATAAAATTTGTTGGGTTTTAAGAATTTTATTATATTTTGCCAACTGTCCTCCAAAATGGTTTTACAAAATTGTACTATGACCAGCAAATTAAGAGAGTGCCCTAAATATATTTTTAATAATAGAAGATTTAATAATAGAAGATTAAGTATCAAAAGAACTACCAGGAGAGTATTTTTTGATTTTATGATAAACCCTATCATAATATTGGTTCATCTGATACTTAGTAAATCTGTGCTTGAGCTTCAATGTTTTTTCAATATCTTCTCTTGCTCTCTCTCTTTAATCAGTGAGTATTCTTTGATACTTTGGGTACATTCATTTCAAGTGGTTTTCAGAGCCCTGTCATCTTTGGGTTATATACAAAGAAGAACTCACAGCATTAATCAATTTATTCTTTAAAATAAAGTTCTTTTAAAAAAATTAACCATTATATACTGGCAACTCTCAAATCATTCTTGTGTATAAGTGGAGTCATAAATCCATGCCGTTAAAACATGTTCCCTTCCAAAAATCATGCCTTATTCTTAAAACTTTAAAGAATAGATATTTCAGAAATAATAGATACAAGTGACACCTCATTTACTCTTTTCTTACGAGACCAATGCTGTGAGACCTTGGGCTTAAAGATAGAATAATATTTAATTAATCATGTAAAATATTAATTCTGCTAAGCTGTTATTCTTCTAATGGTCCTAATTTTTTCATTAAAATTGACACGGTGCATGCAGTTACGTTAGGGAGCTATGAATGTATAAGAACCACAAGGACTTTGTGAGTGCCAAACCTCTCTGTCTGTTGCTCAGCCCACACCCACCGCCCTCTTCTTTGTGAGTCCAGACAATTCGGTTTATGTTCTCATTCTCCTTCTTTCAGGGGCTACCATCACTCTGCTCTTTGAAGATTTAATCCCCTCAAATCTAGCTGTAGGAAGATGCAGGTTACCCAAGTTCTTCTCTTTTAATAAGTTTCCTGATTCAGGTTTACAGACAGCGTGGTAATAAAAATACCAAAAAGGGGGAAGTTACAAGGCTTTCCAATATTTTGCCAAGGTATTATAATCATGGTGCTAGGACTGCGGTTTCCATCCCCTTTCTTAAGTGTAACCCCAGACTCGGCAGCCTTTTGTCTCTTGTCATTACTGTCTGAAGGAATACTTTGGCTTCTGTCTTTCACCTGTGAGAAAAGGATGGCTTTGGCAATTCTTGTGAGACGCTATTAAGCTTCATCACTACACACTGTCGCTTTTGGGCCCCAGCATTTATCCATACCTGTAATCTCATTGAAAAGGGTCTCTAATCAGGCCCATTGTCTCTGTCTGATCACTCACAGGTGTTGCCTATTTGAGTACATGCTAGGGTGGCTTTAAAATGAATTACAAAGGAAAGAAATTTTCTATTAAAAGAAAAATAATATCAATTGGACCAGCGGGATCTTCACAAAAGATCCTGAAGAGGGAAAATTGTACAGTACTTAACAATGAAGGACAAGACCTTTTAATTCTGGGCTCCTTGTGGCGGGGAGTGAATTATTATAAATTCCATTATAGTGAATGTCAGTCTAAGGGTTGATGAGGCAGCTTACTGTAATTCCACACTAAAAATGCCCACTTAGGAGAGAGTCTGTTTTCTCTGTCCTCAGCCTTTAATAACTCCAGCACTGAACCGAAGTTAGCTGACTCTGAGAAGTCCATTATCATGAAGATGGAATATTTATGAAACCAAAGGACTTTGAATACCCCTACCTGTAATACATTTCCTTTGTCTAAGGCAAAA
Source organism: Avahi laniger (assembly GCA_963575035.1). NCBI lineage: Eukaryota > Metazoa > Chordata > Mammalia > Primates > Indriidae > Avahi > Avahi laniger. The sequence goes on along the minus strand of CAUYSK010062162.1, from coordinate 38,434 downwards.
TGAATTCCTCTCTTTCCCACAGAACTCATTTTTTTTCACGATAACTTTTGTTCTGTTACATTAGACTGCTAAAGTCTATGTCTGCAATTAAGACTGAATGATTAAATGTGTTAATAGGAAGGAGCTATGACATTTTTTTCCCATGGAATACGGGTAGCTAATGGATAGCAAATAGATGAATGGAGACTATCAGGGCCATTTTACTAGAGGGTTCACCTCATTATTCATGATAATCAACCTCAATCTAAAGGGAGTAACAATTCCTATTTCTTATATCTCACCTAATTTTCGCCAATCAATGAATCAGAACAAACTGGCCATCAAAGAAAACATTAAAGATCCAAACTTTTGAGAATCTACATCATTTGAGGAACTCTGCTGAGATTTTCATCGCTCAGCAACTAACATGTAGTGACATTTGAGTTAGGTGTCTCAAAATGACCCACTAGGTATATGAACTCTATCCCAACCCATTTGGCTTGAGTGGAATCTGAAAGATCCACCATTAATTAACATTGGGTTTAGGCATCGAAGGAACTATAGCTTTCCTTTTGGGAGACATAATATTCTTGTATTTTTGTCTATTACTATTCATCCATCTTTGAAAAAAATCATCTTTGGACATAAAGTAAGATGTGTCTAAATAGAAGTGACACATTCTAATGGAAAGAGCACACTGTCACACGGCACACTGAAGGGAGAGCCATGGGGCAGAGATATAAAGGGTACCCATGTTTAACTTCCTACAAGTGGCAAAGATGGAATAATTAAATTTGAAGAGACTAACAAAAGAGAAATTCAGTTGTTATATGCTCTGCTAAACAACAAAAACTGTATTAGTCTGAGAGTTCAGAAAATTTAAAACACTATCAGTCTGTGCTACGTAATTTAAAAAGGAAGGGAAAAATCACAGTGATAGAAAGCAGTGTGTTTTATTTTTTATTAAAAATTCTACTTTTCTGAGAGAAAAATTTTTTTTGATTAAAAAGAAAAAGCACTAGCCCCATTTATTGAAGAGACTATCCCTTCCTCATTGTCTTCTTGGTGGCCTTATTAAAAATTAGTTGATTATGTATGCTTGGTTTATTTCTGGGCTCGCTCTTCTGTTTCATTGGCCTATGTGTCTGTTTATATGCCAGTACTATACTGTTTTGATTACTATAACTTTGTAGAATAATTTTAAATCATGAAATGTGATACTGCCAACTTTGCTTTTTCTTTCTCAAGATTGTTTTGGCTATTCGAGGTCTTTTGTGGTTCCCTATGAATTTTAGAATTTTTTTTTTCTATTTCTATAAGAAATGACACTGGAATTTTGATAAGGATTGTGTTGAATCTGTATATCACTTTGGTTATATGAACATTTTAACAATATGAAATCTTCTAATCCACAAACACAGAATATCTTTCCATTTATTTGTGTCTCCATTTTTTAATCAATATCTTACAGTTTTTTTGTGTGTGTATAGATCTTTCACTTCCCTGGTTAAATTTATTCCTAAGAATTTTATTCTTTTTGATACTATCATAAATAAGATTTTTTAAAATTTGTTTTTCAAAAAGGTTCTTATTATACAGAAAAGCAACTGAGTTTTATAGTTAATTTTGTATCCTGCTATTTTATTTGATTCACGTATTAATTTGTTAGCTTTTTTGTGTTCAGGGTTTTCTATCTATTGTATTACATATCAGCTAACTGAGATCAATTTACTTTTTCCTTTCTGATTTGGATGCCTTTTATTTCTTTTTCTTTTCCAAGTACTCATGTTGGTACTTTCAGTACTATGCTAAGTAGAAGCGTTGAGAGTGGGCATCCTTGCCTTGTACCAGAATTTAAAGAAAAGAATTTCAATTTCCCCCCATTGATTATGATGTAGGTGTTCAACATCACTAATAACCAAGAAAATGCAAATCAAAACTACCTCACACCTATTATTTTGATAATAGAATGACTATTATCAAAAAGAAAAGAGATAAGTGTGGGTGAGAGTGTGGAGAAAAAGGAACCCTTGTCTACTGTAAATTTGTACAATCATTTGTGAGACTATGAATTGGTACTACCATTATACAAAACAGTACAGAGGTCCCTCAAAAAATTAAAAATAGAACCACCGTGTAATCCAGCAAGACCACTACTAGGTATATATCTAAAGAATATTAAATAAGCATGTTGAAAAGATTTCATCACTCCCATGTTTATTGCAGTATTAGTCACAATAATGAAGATATAGAAACAACCTAAGTGTCCATCAACAGAAGAATGTATAAAGAAATTTGAATATATATAATGGAATATCATTGAGCCTTAAAAAAAGGAAACGGTGCCATTTACAACAACATAGATGAATCTTGGGGATATTATGCTTAGTGAAATCAGCCAAAAAGAAAAAAAATACTGTACAATATCACTTATATGTTGAATCTAAAAGAAATATGTTGAATGCATAGAAATATAAAGTAGAATGGTGGTTACCAGGGGTGGGAGAGGGGAGAAAATGGGAAAAATAGGCCAAAGGGTAAAGAACACATTACAGTCCTTTTTTTTGTTTGTTACTTTTAGCCCATTAGATATCTAAAAGGTAACAATCAGAAGTAATTGACATAGTAGCTTGCTTTACAGAATACACTGATGCATTTCTCAGCTCTAAGACTCTGGATTTCAGCAAGAGTCATATTTGGCACTAGCCTCACTTAGTTCATTATTTTGTCCCTTATGGGCAATGAAAATTCCACCTCTTATTTCTTCCACAGTGACTACTTCAGAAAGTGATAGGTCCTAACTCTTAAGAACTGAGAACAGGGAGAGGTCATTTCTGTGAATAACTTTTATCAACCCTCAGTGCCATCCTGGAGGGTCTCTATGCTAGGAGGGACTTAGCAAATCTAGCAATGTGATTTTTCGGCCTAAGAGCTCAGAATTTCTCCACAGAATCAAGTTCAAGGGATACAACCTGACAGTCAGCAACAGTCTGAAGTCAGCTATAAAAATGGATATGTTTGGCATTAAATCAACTTAATCAAAAACAATTTGATGCTTTTAGATAGGACACGCACTGTTCTACTTGACAGAGGCTTCACCTCTTTATATCATTGTAGGCTTCATACGTTGCTGATATTTTAGATACCCGCCAGACCCTTAGAGACATTTGAGTTTGTGACGTGTGAAACTCTTTAGGAGGCTGAGCAGGCCAGTTTCTCTCTCTCTGTCTCTCTCTCTCTCTGTCTCTCTCCTCACCCCCTTAGTCCTCCTCTTCTTTGTTTTTCTTTTTCTTGATGATTGTCCCGGCTTCCTCTCCTTTCTCCTTTTTCTTTCCTCCAGCCCTCCTAATCTCAGCCTCCATTCTAAGCTGTTAAGTTCCTATCCAGAATGATTATCACCACGTGGGTGAACTGGGCTATTGAGACAAAAAGGAAATGGTTTGGAAGAAAGTTGCTGTATAAAATACATGTCATGTTCTGTCTTTGTTAATTATTATTCTATTCACTGGAAAATAGTTGAAAAAACCTTGTCCTGACTACAAACCTAGCATGATCTTTTGAAACAGTTAATGAATATTAAGTTCCTCCTTCTTTCTTTTCTTTTTGCCTTGATCACAGAGAAACTCGGGGTTAAATTCTATATTCATAGTAGGATGTGTCATGATCCTCCTTTTCTGGTATAACTGTTTTCTCAGCTCCTCTTACTTTAAACACATCATTATTCTAGTTATAGTATGCCTATAGTGGCTGCATAATCTGGTCTATTCTTTCCCCTGGAAAAAACTGTCTGATTCCTCTGCTCTTGAATCAAGGCTAGCCTTAGGGATTTGTTTGACCACTGGAATGTAATAGAGGTCACACATGGAGGGTTTTGGGACTTCCAAGCTTACGTCATTCATTAGAAGTTTCCCAGCTTCTGCTCAGGCCTCCTGGATGACAAGGGAAAGCTCTCTGCCGTGTAATAGAAACCCAACTACCCAAGCTATGAAGAAGCTGTCTGGGCAGAGTTCAGGAAAAGAGAAGAGCCTGGCCAGCCCCAGCTGTTCCAGTCATTTTAATAGGACCACACATATGAGTGAAGAAACCACCTTGGGCATTCAGCCCTAGCAGGGGTGGCATGAAGACCCAAGGGCCTTGATATATGATCCCAGAAATTTATAGTTGTTCGAATTGAGCCATCCTGCTGTTTCATTCCCCAAATCCTGATGCATAGAATTCTGAGCGGAATGAAATGGGTTGTTATTTTACACCATTGAGACTTAGGGTAGTTTGATACACAGTGGAAGATATTTGGAAATTTGATTATACAAGGGTTTTATTATAAGCCACTTCAAATCCTTTTCGAAAGTAGACATTTCACAAATAATTAAATAATATGTTTACTGTTAATCAAGGGGAAGGAATTCTTTCAGCTACTGAGTATTGTAGTTGAAATTTATATTTTTCCTCTTTTTGAAATTGTACATTTTTCTCTAAAGTTTCAATTGGAAAGATGATTATTTGTACAAACCCCCAAAAGCTGTACGTGTTAAAGAAAGTTTGCATGAAAGGTCAAACCAGTTGTTTGAATTATGCAAGAACATAAACTGCAGTCTCTTCTGTGCCTCTTTAGTGCCCTGCGCTGGCACAGGGAGCGCCTGGCACTTCCTCTAACAACTCCCTGTCACGGTATTTGTCATAAACCATGCCAAACTCATTGGGTAGCACTATCTACAGTTGAATGACAATATCTAAGTCTCCATACAGCAGCTTTTTATTTTTAAAAATGCCCTGAATGGAGAGACAATTCTTTTCAGTTGGACAGTTATGGTTTTGCAACAGAAATTCTACAATTGGGGAGTTTATGCAAGTAGTTTTTCTAACACCTACAAAAATAAACAAGATATAAGCTATACTCTGTGGACAAACTGTACTCCATCTCTTGACCATTACACTGATGAAATATTTCAGTAAATCACAGCCTTTACGCTGTCCTTGGGTCTTTTGCAATCTCAGCTGCTGCAACTGTATAATGTACATTGATTTCTGCGAGAAATTCAATGGCAAGAAAAGCTGTTTAATCATTTGACTCCTGACTAGTTAATAAAGAATCTGTCTCATTTAATAAGTTTATTTTAGATAAGACCACCATTATTGCCATGATCCTGCTTCCCTTTCTACTCCTTTTGGGGATCAGGGTAATAAATGAGGCTTCAGATGAGACAATGCAACTGTTACCTTCCCTCTGCTTTCCCTGATCATTTTTATGATTTGCAAGGCTGTCCCACCATCCACCAGTGAAAACCACTTAATCATCTGCTGTATAAATTGTAAATACACCGTGCCTTTCTATGCTTCAGAAATCACTATTAAGTAAAAGAAATCCTGATAGCTCCATTCCTAACTAAAGCCTATGCTGCAATTACAGACAGCAAGCACCCTATTGCTATAATTTTCCACCCAATCACATCTCATTAGCATTCAGTTTTGCTAAAACCACATGACATAAAAGTCACTAATAAGCTGCTGTATTTTGTAGGATATTGGCAAAAAAAAACTGAAATCAGATACAACCATATTAATGTTCTATGATGGGAGGTTGCTAATAGGATTAGAAGCAGCCGAAAAGGTTAGGAAGAAACCATCTAAGACAGTCACCTCCAATGTTAAGAGAATCAATTAGCCAGGCTTATTTGAGAATAGAGGTTGCTGTGCACTGACTGGGGTTTGTGAAGAAAAGGGGGTGGGGGGCAGGGTCTGTTTTGGTTAGGTAGTCATTGTGGACTTCCAAGTAAAGATGCCAGAAAAAATCCTCTTAACTTCTGTTAATACAAAGTGAATGACTTCAGCATCCTCAGAGCTTCTCTTGGCTCCCTACTGATTCTGATTTCTGGGCTATCTAAAAATAGATTAAACCTGCTTCGTGTGTTTTCACCTGGGCATCAGTATAAACTTGGCCTGTGGCGAGACCCAGTAGAGGTCTCAGACTCATCTCTAGGGATCTCTTAGTCTCGAAGTTGGAAAGGATTTTTGTAGAAAGTGTTAAAGGGGATTTTTGTTTTGTAGAATAATCCTCTGGATTATTCTAGATGACAGCTGGCATTTACTTCCCAGGTAAGAATGTTCCTATTCTCTGAGACTTCTCTGTTCCGTCTCTAAGCTGACATGCCCATGTCCCAAACTTCAATATCTTCTTTGTCCAACTCTGTGGACAAACTGTACTCCATCTCTTGACCATTACACTGATGAAATATTTCAGTAAATCACAGCCTTTACGCTGTCCTTGGGTCTGAGTCACATAAAAATGGAGAAATAGTGGACCAATATTGTGTATAGAGTCTCCTGCTCTAGAATCCCATGGCCAGTAAGGATATTTGGGGTGGGGAGCATGCCCTTCCTGTCACATATTGGGAGGCTCCATACAGGGTGGGTTACCCTGATACTACACACTTTAGTGCTGAGCCTTGAACTCTAAGAGAAGAGAATCGGGTTTGACTCTGTCAATCTCTGGTCACATGAGATGGTTGTATGAGTAAATGTAAACAGTTTTGAGCTCTCCAGCTTTCAAGGGGAGTCAGTTGCTGCGATCTGGAATGAGATGCCTACAAAAACTGGAAACACAATAATGAAATCTATCAACAATCCTTCATAGTGATTGTCCAGACTCATTACATTTGTCAATACTTCCTGTAAATGGGCATTTAATTAGTCAGTGGGCTCTATACTCAGTAAGTTCTGGTTTGGGATCCAGGCTCAGTCACTTGCTGGAAGACCTTAGGCAAGTCTACTTAACCTTTGTAATCATCAGTTCTCTCATTCATACTGTAGGAATAACAGGAGTGTCTATTTCATAGATCATTTTGAAGATTCAATGAGATGAAGCATGTAAATAAAGCACCCAGCATGGTGCCACGAGACTCAAAGTCCCTTTCCTATATGAGATAAACTAGTTAACACTTTCAGAAAGAAAAAGCAAGACAAAACAAAACAGTCTCTGAGAAGTATCAACTGGAAGCTAGCCTGACACTAGCAATTAGGCAGTGGCCTTCCCTTGTTGATCACTAAGAGCCATGATAAAGAAAGACGTAGGTCCTGCCCTTGAGAGTGTACATTCCAGCAGGAGAGACAGAGACATAAACAATTACCTTACACAATCATTCCTAGATGCCTCAAGCTTCAATCCTATAGAAACCAGTACTTAATCCTGGCCTGATCACAGCTCCCAAGAGATGGAGGGAAAAAAATGAAGACAGGATCAAGAATCTTGGGTTGAAATTGAGTCTTTGTAGTTTTGATTACAGGTCCAGGTAGCTCAGCCTCAAGGCGGCAATATCTCTGAGGCTCGGTAAGCATTTTGGTCTTAAGGTTTCTACCTTGTAATGGATATAAGAGTTTATTTTTTAATTGGCACCTTTAGTTGAGTGTTTAATAAATGCCAGTACAAAGCTAGATGATTTATATACATTTCACTTTAGTGTCACAAATATTCTATTAGGTAGTTTTCATATTTCTTGCTATTTTATTTTTACGAGAAAACTGAGGCTTAGAAATATTAAGTAACTTCCCAAGTGGCACATTACGTATGTGGTAAAAAGAAATGTCTGATTTCTAAATCTATAATCTTATCCACACGGTATTCCATCTGCTTTTACTGTGGCTGCAGCCATAGAAAGTTTTTAACATCAAAGTCTCAGACTGTTTATGATGCTCAAATACTACCAAACTCAATTTCTCACAGCTTAGAAATAATCATTTTAAGACATGGCCACTTAGGGTATATGACATAATAATGTTCCACTTTTGTTAGCACAATGCAGCCACATGCATATGCTTGATTGAAAACTGCAAAGTTGAAATTTTGGTGTTGTCTCATGGGGAATAAATTTGCGCTGCCAATTGAATGTGGAAGATGGAGTGTTTTTTCTGAGAAATGTCGAAATGCATTTCATATTTATGGTTTAGATGAGGAGCCATCAGAAGTCCCATAAACACATTTTGTATTTCTCAATTGAATATTTACAACTTTATAGGTTGGACACAGTGGAAAACTGCCAAATCCTTAGGCAGTTGTAAGGGGGAAAGGGTTAGGTAGGAGCTGGTGCTCAGCTAGAGACAGTGCACTGGTGACCATTCAAGCTTCATTATTCAGGCCTCCCACGGATTGTCTCCTAGAGTCAGGGGAGAGTGTTCTCACCAAGGCAGAGCTCACACATTGGCCAAATGCATCACGTCAATGCATTCTCTCCCTTAGGGCTTGTGACAGTGCTGAATATTTAACACCAGGGATTTTCATTAGAAAATTAATGATTTTCTTATGGTGAAATGACTGACTACAGCCTCCTCTCCAAAGCAGTGGAGGGAGCCATAAGGATTAGAGAGCAGGAAGAAGACAAGAGAGGGTTTCCACTCTGTTCCTGTTACTGTTGAAGTATATGTTGCTGAACATTCTTAACAAGCTTCAGGAGATGATTTGCACAGAGTGACACCAATATCATGAAATTTATACATAAACAAAGAATCTATGCTAGGTACTGGGCAGCACAGGGCAGTGAGGAAAATGCAGAGATGAGTAAGAGAGGAGTTTCCTGTCCTCAGATTTCATTCTCTCCCATAGAGGATAAAACAGATACACACTTGACTGGAATGGACAGCTGAGTAAATTGCCATGGGAGGATTGAGATACATTCATTGAATCTATGCTCAGCACATTCATGTTACATCATTTAATCTGCATAACAGCCCTGTGAGGAAGAGATTATCAGACCTACTTCACTGGAGAGGAAATGAAGGTTTAGGAAAGTCTGCTGGCTCATCAGTGTTTGAGCCAGACTTCAAAATCAGGCCCCTTCCAAAACAGAATGCTCCCCAGGAGCCCCTGGGCTATGATATTGTAGAATTTGAATTTAAAGGAGGGTGAGATCATTTCTTGTTGAGCAAAGAGGTCTTTTAGAGTACCAGGTATTAGAGGCTTGGGCTTTGAATCATAAATATCATTTGGAAAGTGAAGTGAAGGAGTAATAGGGTGGGGGTAATAGAGTAAAGTGATAAAGGAAAGAGGCAAATAACCCAATTTAACCTTCAAAGATAAATATTATGAATATTATATGAGATAATGAGATTTCAGTATTTCCTAAGGATATATTTTCAGGTAAGTTTTGTTGTGAATGTTGCCAAATGTAGGTTCACCTGCCTACCACCCACGAAGCAGACAGAAGAGGCAAGTGTTGGTGTAGGAAAGGTGATTTATTCAAGTTCCAGCAGCCTGGGTAGACGGTGGGCTATTGCCTCAAAGACCATCTCATCTCCTTTCCTTACTGAGCAACTTATAAATGAAAGGGGTAAAGAGGGTTAGTGGCAGAAAGCAAGCTTTATGCAAATCATCATGACTTGCTCAATGGTTACTAGCAACCAATAGGATGTCTGTTTTTCCTCAAAGTCATTTTCTAATTTTGTGCCTGGCAGCTGTGTAAGCAAGGAGCAGATTATTTCTGAACTTTTAAGACACAACAACCCAAAAGTGTACTGGAAGCAAAATGGCTTCCCTTTAGCCAGCCTAGCATTATAGTCTGAATGGCCCTTGGAATATGCTTACATGAATCCCAGCTTTTTCAGAAACCCTCTAGTTTCTAAGCCCCTAGAGTGCAGGATTATATTTTATGTCATATTCTTTTCCCTCTGTCTTATGTGGAATGAACTCATTATGTTTAATTTGACAATTCTCAAATTTTAAAGCTGGGAAAGGACCAAGAGATAGCCTGATCCAACTGTCTTATTTGACGTTATTATTCTGAATAATTATTCTAAATACCAGGGAACTACCCTAAGAAAGGCTAACTGACTTGCTCAAGGCCAGAGGGGGCTTTCTAGCTTTCATACCGGTAAAACTATGATGGTAGTGATAAAGAAGGAGAAGGAGGAAGAGAAGATGGAAGAGGAGGAGAAAATGCACTTGGCACATCTCATCCTCTTTTCATAGTACAAGTACCTGAGATGATTTTCCTGAGAATGGTCACAAATTCTCCCTGATCCACACATCTGTTCTTTTCACAGGATACCTATTATAATAAAGAAGATGGGCTTAGAGACAAGAGCGTAGCTTCTCAGTGTGAACAAACAAAAGCAAATGAGTTTAAGTAGGGAGTAAACAGATGGCTTCAGCTGCCTTGACATATGAATTGTATGTCAACATAACACTCATAGAAGTTGTGCCTTAAAAGGTCTGAAGTGACCTCCCCAGGCCTCAAACATCAAATTATTTCCTCTTTGAAGGCTTCTCATCCATTGTCCATCAAGATACTGGATTTTTCCAGTTGTTCTCCTACTTCTCTGACTCTTTCATCTGTCTCTTCCATTGTCTTTTTTGGTTGATACACCTAGATTTGAATTCCTGTGCTACAAATTGCTAAGTGTGTGAACTTGAAAAATATCTTTAATCTCTTGGAGACTGAATTTTCTTATCAATAAAATGAAAATGATATGCTATCAGGGAAACTGTGAGAAGTACCTAGCACAATGCCTGTCCTATTAAAAGAAAACCTTTAGACAAATTAAATTTGATAGAGTTTATGTAAACAAAGAACCATATATATACACACACATGCACTCTCACCTACACACACATATATGTACATGTGCATATATCAGGCAGCACTTAGAACCAGAGGAGGTTCAGAGAGCTGTGCTCTGTGCATGAGCATTAGGCCTTTAAAGATCAAACACAGAAGCAAAGTAGAGAAAATACTTTGTTGGCTACAGCTAGACCTTTGCTTTATTTGAATATGATCTGGTGAAAAGTCCCTAGTTAGAAGTTAGCTAGCAGTTGCTGATTCATTAAGCTTAAGTATTGTTGTACTGCTTTCATTGAATTGGGTATTGGTTTACTTAGGCAGGAGTTCTGATTACAGAAACAGTTCCAGGCTAATGGCCTTTTGGGGCGGGGGACCTGTGGCCTTAAGGTGAAATGTGGCTTTCTGCATCCTTAAGTGTGGCCTTTTGACTGAATCCAAATTTTGCAGAACACATCCTTTTATTAAAAGGGTGCAGCAAAGAAAAATGAAGCTTTTCTTGCCTCCTTTGGTGCTTAAAAAAGAACAATCTTGAAATCAGAAGGCTGCAGCTTCCCCACCCCACATAGCTCAAGTTTTTGCCTTTTAGTACCTGAATTATCACATGAACTCACATTAAGCCATGAAAGCAAGCAGGACAAATATATAATTTCCAGGTGATTGAGTAATCCTGAAGAGGTCAAAAGGCTTGTGTAAGAGATCATCACAAATGGATCCTAAAGCAAGCATTGAAATCCAAGTCTCCTGGTTGCTAATCTTAGGTGTTTTCTCCCACACTGTACCAACTTTCTTCCTTGGAATATTCAGATGCTTCTAGAAAACAACATTTTCCTCATTCGGGTACCTGAACAAGTTCACTTTAACAGGTTTATGATTCTGATTTGTTTACACAGGAGATCCTACATAGGGTAGTTCAAGCCCACTGATTCCATTTCTGACAAACATTTGCAATTATATGACTTCGAGTAACCCAGCCTGGGTTTGTAGGCATTTAATATATTCTGCACACATCATATTGCCTCTTGTTTATGCTGTTGTAAATCCTGATTTGCTATAGTGTCAACTCCTTGATTTTATGAGCATCATTTCTCTCTTAGGGGTATATGATGAGATTAACACAAGTTTGGCTTCCACATTTGCCATTGAAAGTATTTGTTCTCCTAAACTCTCAATAGTTCTTTTCAGCCATGAGTATGTGTTCCATTTTTCAAACTCCTGACCTCAAGCGATCATCCCACCTCAGCCTCCCAGAGTGCTAGGATTACAGGCAGGAGCCATTGTGTGTTGCGTAACACCAAAATGCTGTCATCCAGTCATCTTCTTAACTAAATAATAGGTCCTAAAAAACTAAGAGAAATGGTTCTGAATGGTCCTTGATGTTGCTATTCCAATTTTACTTATGCAGTAAAAACAAACTGTGTAATAAGGGAAGCAACTCTTGTTAGAAATAGTAAATAACTCAGTTGGCCTAGAGTGACCCTGGTCCAGAGCTTAGGTAAGTCATTCCCTCTGAGACTCAGCTATTTTTCTAAAATGAAAATCTGAATAGCTATCCTGATAACCTAGGACAGTTTGTATCAGTTCTAGAGAAGGTAAATAATGAGAATGTTTTGTAAACACAAAATGACTTCACGACATGTGCAAGGTATACAACTATTATGTACCCATAATTAAAAAGAAAAGAAAAAACCTCCACAAAATTCAGACAATGTCTTTCAGTTCTAAGTAAAGAAGGGTGAAATGTCTTTAAAATAAGGAAACCGAATCCATTTTCCTGAATCAGACAGTTTAGACTGGAATTCTGACTAGATCATTTACCATGTATGCAATTGTGGGCAAGTTAATTGATGCCTATATGCCCCCACTAATTGGTGGTTTTCTTTCCCATTTGTTATATAGATAATAGAAATATAATAATAATTATTATAGGACTAATATAAGAATCAAATTTGTTAATATATGTAGAGTACTTGGAAAGATAAAAGGCCCACAATAAGTGCTCAATAAACATAAGCATCCAACTGCCAAGGTCACTTTTGTAAGAAACAAATTTGTGCATAGAGTAGAAAAATTGACATAAAAACCTTCAATTGTGCAATGATTTAATATTCATGTAAATTTTTCTCAGGTCAAATGATGTCTACTAGGAATCTAGGGTACTCTTATATGTAGGTTTTCTAGCACTTTCCATCTAGACCCACAGCACCCACAGGTGAATACTGAGATGGAAGCAAATAGAGAATAGACATAGAGAACATGGAGAAGCTCCCCCATAGCAGCTGACTAGACATTTGGCTGGGAGCAGCTCTGTACTCATCAGGACTTCTTATCAATGAACCTTCAGTATCGTGGAGCAATTTGAAATATTAATGCTTAAACAGAAAAATCTCAGGCTGACCTATACACCAGGTTGGCATACTTTCAATTAAACATAGTAGATTATTCTATCATTTGTACTTTTCTAAAACTAGTAGGTAACAAGTAAAATGATATGTAATTAAAAGTAAAATATTTAAGAATCCAAGAAGGTTAGGAATAAAAGCGACCTTAATTCTTATTTAAAGACTAGGGAAGCCATTTGCATAAATATCACCAGTCAAGTTAAAGCAAGAGCTTAGCTCTTCTTGAGAGTATGCCAAGTGATCATTATGCCATATCATTTGTTGTCTAGTCATGCTTGTCTAGTATCAGTAAATTTTAATTCTGGTTTAGCATATGTACTAATACAGAGATTAACCTAGTTGAACTTTATCTTTCAATTTCCTCATCTATGAAATGGGATTATTATTTATCAATTGCTTAAGGAAGTGTTATTTTTCCCACCTCAATATCTACTCTGTGAAAAAGGAATTGTAGCTTGTGTTTTCCTTTAATAAACATGTTTTTACATTGATCTTCCGTTGTGAAAATGACATTCAGAAAAATGTAGACACCATCTTTATAGTTGACCCAAATTTAACATTTTCTACACTATCTTTAAAAATTAAGGTCATGCTTTTTGTTTGTTTGTTTGTTTGCTTGTTTGAGACAGAGTCTCACTCTATTGTTGCCATGGCATCAGCCTAGTTCACAGCAACCTCAAACTCCTGGTCTCAAGCAATCCTCCTGCCTCAGTCTCCCAAGTAGCTGGGACCACAGGTATGCGCAACCACACCTGGCTAATTTTTCCATTTTTGGTAGAGATGGGGTCTCACCCTTGCTAAGCCTGGTCTTGAACTCCTGACCTCAAGCAATCCTCCCACCTCAGCCTCCCGGAGTGCTAGAATTATAAGCATGAGCCACCATGCCCGGCCAAGGCCATGCCTTTTAAAAAATTATGCACATATGCACAGAAAGCTTAATGTTATTCCATAAATGGATCTCAGAGCTCCTTTGAAAGATATGTCCTGTTTACCTCTACTCTTTCATTCTCTGCTCTTCATCTCATGAGATATTTTAAACTACTTTCAGGACCCCAGAAACCTTCTTCACTCTCATTGTTAGATAATGACTCATTGCTAGATAATGACTCAACTTGGAAGCATTTTTCAAACAGCCTTTCTTGACCTCCTTCCTACACCCAGCATCATGTATCTGATATAACATAGCACTTATAACAATGAATTGCTATTAAACAACAGGCATACCCCATTTTTATTGTGCCTCTCAGATATTGTGATTTTTACAAATTGAAGACTTGTGGGAATCCTATGTCTAGCAAGGCTATCAGTAGCATTTTTACAATGACATATGCTCACTTTGGGTCTTTGTGTCACATTGGTAATTCTCGCAACATTTTAAACTTTTTTTTGTTATCATTATATCATTATAGTATCTGTTATGGTGATCTGCGATTAGTGATCTTTGATGTTACTGCTGTAATTGTTTCGAGGTGCCACAAATAACAACCATATAAGACAGGGAATTTAATGGATAAATGCGTGTGTTCTGACTACTCTACTGATCAGCAGCTCCCCCATCTGTCTCCCACTCCCAGGAGCTCCCTATTCCCTTAGACACAGCAATACTGAGATTAAGCCAATTAATAATGCAACAATGGCCTCTAAGTGTTCAAGTTAAAGGAAGAATTGCCTGGCTCTTACTTTAAATTAAAAGTTAGAAACGAACTTTTGATTCATTAGTGAGGAAGCTCATGAATGAGTTTAATGAGGAAGGCACGCCAAAAGATCAGATAGCCCAAAAGGTAGACCTCTTCTGCCAAACAGTTAGCCAAATCGTGAATGCAAAGTAAAAAATTTTTAAAGGAAATTAGAAGTGCCACTTCAGTGAGCAAATGAATAATTAGAAAGGAAAACAGCCTTACTGCTGATACAGAGAAAGTTTTTGTGGTCTTGATAGATCAAACCAGCGGCAGCATTCCCTTAGGACAAAGCCTGATCCAGAACAAGACCCTAATTCTCTTCGATTCTACAAAGGCTGAGAGAGATGAGAAAGTTGCAGAAGAAAAGTTTGAAGCTATCAGAGGCTGGTTCATTAGGTTTGAGGAATGAAGCCATCTCCGTAACATAAAATCCAACGTGAAGCAGCAAGGGCTGATATTGAAGCTGCACCAAGTTAGTTAGCAGATCTAGCTAAGATAATTAATGAAAGTTGCTACACTAAACAACAGGTTTCCAATGTAGACAAAACATAATATACTGTCTAGGACTTCATAGCTAGAGAGAAGTCAATGCCTTGTTTCAAAGCGTCAAACAACAGGCAGACTCTCTTGTTAAGGGCTAATGTAGCTGGTGACTTTAAGCTGAAGCCAGTGCTCATTTACCGTTATAAAAATCCTAGGGCCCTTAAGAATTAATGCTAAATCTACCCTGCCTGTGCTGTAGAAATGGAAAAACCAAGTCTGGATGAGAGCACATCTGTTTATACCATGGTTTACTGAATATTTTAAGCTTTCTGTTGAGATCTACTGCTCAGGAAAAAAAGATTCCTTTTGAAATATTACTGTGCATTGACCATGCAATTAGTCACCCAAGATCTCTGATGGAGATATGCCACGAGATTAATATTGTTTTCATGACTGCTAACACAACATCCAGTCTGAAGCCCATGGATTGAGGAGTGATTTTGACTTTCAAGTCTTCTTATTTAAGAAATACATTTTGTGAGGCTATAGCTACCATAGAAAGTGATTCCTCTGATGGATACAGGCAATGTGTATTGAAAACCTTCTGGAAAGGATTCATCATTCTAGATGCCCTTAAGAACATTTGTGATTCATGGGAGAAAGTCAAAACTTCTAAATATTTGAAAGAAGTTGATTCCAACCCTCATGGATGACTTTGAGGGATTCAAGATTTCAGTGCAGAAAGTAACTGCAGATGTGGTGGAAATAGCAAGAGAACTAGAATTAGAAGTAGGGTCTGAAGACGTGACTGAATTGCTGCCATCTAATGATAAAATTTGAACAGATGAGGAGTTGCTTCTTACGGATGAGCAAAGAAAGTGGTTTCTTGAAATGGAATCTACTCCTGGTAAAGAAGCTATAAACATTGTTGAAACAGCAACGAAGGATTTAGAATGTGACATAAATTTAGTTGCTAAAGCAATGGCAGGGTTTAAGAAAATTAAATCCAGTTTTGAAAGAAGGTCTACTGTGGGCAAAATGAAATGCTGTCAAACAGCATTGCATGCTACCGAGAAAACTTTTGTGAAAGGAAGAGTCAATTGATGCAGGAAACTTCATTGTTGTCTTATTTTGAGAAATTGCCACAACCACCCTAACCTTTAGCAATCACCACCCTGATCGGGCAGCAGCCATCAACATATAGGTAAGAATTTCCACAAGCATAAAGATTATAACTTGCTGAAGGATCAAATGATTGTTTGCATTTTTTAGCAATGAAGTATTTTTAAATTAATGTATTTACTTTTTTATGTACATAATGCTATTACATACTTAACAGACTATAATATCTTGTAAACATAACATTTATATGCGCCCAGAAACTGAAGACTTCAGGTGACTTGCTTTATTGGTATATTCACTGTATTGTGGTGGTTTGGAACTGAACTCACAATGTCTCCAAAGTATGCCTCTATTTCATTATCTTTCTGTCAAACTAGACCATGAACACCCTGAGAACAGAAACTGTTTTAGCCAACGTTGTACCACTAAAGCCTAGTATAGTGTCTGACACATTGTAGGGTCTCAATAAACATATGTTGAATAAAAGAGTGGATGAATATAAACATATCAGGAGGAGTGGAAAATAAGTTAGTTGTTCCTCATTGACACTTTAGGGAGTCAGGTACCACTCAATAATTTTCTAGGGAAAATAATTATTCTCTCTAGCCTTCTGTTTCCCTGTTTATTGACACATGCTTTATCCATCAACAGTAATATGAGCTAAGCTTGTGATGATCTTCATGCAGTAAAATGATCTTCATGGCTTAATTTCTAGAATAGAGAGGTAGATTAATCCAAGCAAGGAACATTTTATTCATATCTGGAGATATTGAGGGATTGAATAAAACTTTTTCCTCAATATATTTTGTAATATACATCATTGTGTCCTGCATGAACGCATGGCTGTTTTTCTCAATTGGAAAGTTGGAGCAACGGAGGGATGGTCTTTTGGAGGTATGCACTTCCATGTAGAAGTGGCAGAATAAAAAATATTTTCTCTGGTCCAACAGGTCCGGGGATCAGCAGCTTAATTACTATAATGTTATAACTCCATAGCCTTCATTTTTTCAACCATATAATACAGGTAGATATTACTAGAGAACAAGATTACCTTTGATTACTACCCAGGAATTTTGTAACATGGAGTAGTTTCTTGAAATGGTATGATTTCACAGAAGATTTGGGTTTGCTATTTGTCTTTTCTTGCTTTTAAAATAGAATTCTACCTTTTCTATTGGAATTTTTTTCCTATGGACTATGAATTTTGAAACCAGAGTATGGATAGGGCTTGCTTAAATAACAACAAAACCAAAGTACAGTTAACCACATCACACAAGAACAGGAATTATATTTCAATTCTACCTTCCTGAACTGAAAAGGATATTTTAAGCCTCCATAAGAAGTGATCCTAAGGATTAAGTTCTTCAGGTTGAAGTGCATTACCTGACAGCAACTTTTAAAATAAGGACATGTAATTTCAATCACCGTTTTCCTAAATCTACTTATTCTGCATATATCTTCTGTGAAGCCAGAAAACAACTAATTCTTTTAGCAGTCAAGCATTAGAAATGGGGGCTGAATTATTTTCACTTACGGGAAAGAACTCAATGAACTAATGATAGAGGTGGAATTGGAACAATGGCTTCTACTTGCCACATTCTGTTTCTTATCCGCTAGACCGTGATACAGTTATCACCACTATAACTGATGATGATAGCTGGTTAGTCTAATAGCACAAAGCTTTAAAATGTCTGTTCCATATTTAAATCCTTATGATGTCATTTTTCTTTCTAACATGTCCTAGCAGAAAGTTTCCTTAGAGAGTGGGTTAGGCCTTCACTTAAAAAGTTGCACGTAGTGGAGATAAAGTGATTGGGAGGAAACCTGCAGTTAAATACAGGCGTATTTGTGAGCACAGGGCTCCCCACTGCCAAATGTGAATTAAAATTCCATCCAAAGCCCTGCATTTTGAAACCCCTTGTATACTTAACTCATTCCACAATACTGCTGTTGGGATCACTCTCCATTAAGAGCAGTTGGGATTCAGCTATTAAACCTTGTTTGGAAGTTACAAGCCCATCTGGAAAACCAAGAAAGGTAGCGCACAAGCTGCTTCACAGAAAAAACAGCTCAGTTTCTGCTGTAATTGGAGCCATAATTATGTGGACCCTTAAGGGGAAAAAACTTAACTTCTGGATTCTTCCACTTTGACCCATCGGCCAGCTTGTCTGGAAACAAACACTTGAATCCAGGTGAGTTTTGGCAAAGCTAGAGATACTTTATGATAAGTTTCCTGGGACTTAAGGTACCAACAATAGGTCAAAGAAATTATAATTTGTTAACAAAGAGTTAAAATCTCAAAGCTGAGTGTGGTAGGAAAAGGGAGAGAAAGAGGCTTTTAAGTGCATGCTTTGATAAATATAGAAACACCCTACTTCTACAACGTACACTTTTGCACATTTTGTTCATCGGTTCAAGATCCTCAATTTACCATCTCCAAAGCCTATATATTTAGACTATTTCCCTCAGTAATGCCATTTGTGTCAGAGTGTGTTGCCCACCTTTTATTCAGAATCTTTTTGCTCAGTTTTAACATCCACTGTCATCCCCTGCAGCCTTGCACTTCACATCTTATCTTGCCATTTTCCCCCAGTGAGTAAATTGCCCCTGCCTCCTTTGATATCATTTTGTAGTGTCCGTGTACAGTTTTATTATTTCCCTTATGTTGGAAATAATCTTTCAATCTACTTCTTTTGCCTTTGGAAACTGTCTAGGAGACTTAACTTGTCACATTAATAAGGCAATAGATGAAATAAAAAATTCTAGTGTGTCTGAACTGAAGGACACTTAGAATTCTCAAATCCTTTTCCTTTTATGGATGATGTAATAGGATCCTAAAGGAACCAAATGACCTGGTGAATGGGAACTAATGCATTAGTTGCAAAGCAAATAGTTGAACTCACTTTTCCAATTCTTGTATTTTTCTGAGTTTGATCTTAGTCTGCACAATAAACTTGTGTTGTTAAGACTCAATTTCCTGAATTTTATATTGTCATAATAGATTTACAAACAGGCAAGGATTGCTTCTTCCTTTTATCAGTAGTAAACAGTATATAATGATAAGGTGGTATGATCTTTTAATAAACAAATATATCAAAGTTTATACATTGATCTGACTCACATATTTTTAGGTAGTCCTCTTGAGAGTCTATGCAATTATCCAAATAGTATGAATTATTCTTAGTACATTGTTTAAAATGGAGATGATTCAAGTATTGGAAATATTTCATGCAGAAAAGGGTACAGCTTCTAATGTCCCTGAGGTCCCACCATGAACAGATGTATTACATTAGATTGAAGAGAGATTTTCCACTCTTCTCAAGTGAAGAACACACAGCTGGACTAGGGAAGGGGTTTGGGGGAAACTCTTTGTCCTCTCCTGATCCTAATTACTTTATCATTACTGACTACCTATAAAGCAAACATGGTTGTGTTATTGAAAAGGCCAGTGAGGTCTCTTGCTTGGGCCTTAAATATAGTTCTTATAGTGACAAATTGAACACTTGTGAAATATTTTTGAAATGCCTATGTAAAATTTTATATAAAGAATGAGTTAAATAAAGACAACAGTGAAGATACATATTTTTTCAGGGCCACATTTCGTAGTGGAATATTACTGTGTGTTCTTTTATTTAGAATAAAATCTGATAAGCTAAAGTGCTATAATCTCCAGGAGCCACTCTTTTGGAACAGATAGGGAGATCGAAGCCTAAAAGTTCAAGCCTTGATTGCTTGGAATCAAAACTTCCATGTAAAGAACTGTCCTTGAGTGTCCACTTTGTTCAATTTTCATATCCTATAACCGGGGAAACCTGTAGAGAATGAATTTCTGAGATGAAGATATTTGCCTTACAGAATATATGTTTTATATATTAGTAATATATAAATATATAATATATATACACACACATATACTCACATATATACACATATATTTATATATATATATATATATACACACACACAGACATATTTATATTTCCAAATTATTTTCACCACTAGTGGATTCCAATCAATATAACTTAAGAAACTTCTGGTTAATTAAAACACACACAATCTCAAATTTATGTATTTCTGATGTTCTCCTTTCACTTAGTAGATAACAAAGATCACTTATTTGTTTACTAGTGGGAGAAAAAAGCAGCTGTTGATTTCTCACTTGAAAGAAACACGAGAACATTAAGTAATGGAGAAAAAGTTATCTTTGTATTTGAGGAGCTATCAGCTAATTCAGAAATAATTTAGTTCAAGCTTTTCATTTTATAGATGAGGAAATTGACACCTGAAAGATAAGATGATTTTCCCAAGTTTACAAAGTAAAGTAGTCACAGAGCTGGAATGAGTCTGTATGTTTGGATGTTTTGTAGCAACATACGGTGTGAATATATAGTGTGCATATATATATAATGATTTATTAATCTGAACAAGTTATTTGGTGTAGGGGGGGCCTTTCTAGGTTTTGGTGTACTATGGGGAGATATACATACAAACATACACACACACACGTACATACACATGCATACACTTACATGCCTAATTAATCTACTTGTATCAAATCTTTTGGTAAGCTTTTCTCACTTTTGATAAATTCTAGGTATTATCCAATGAACTTGGATTAAAAATTAAATATAATATTTAAAGTCTATATCTCATTCTGTCTCTGGGTGTCTTCCATGACCTTAAATAGAAATCACAACAGAGGGCCACATGTTTAGTCCTTCTTTGGGAAATTGGTTGGGGGGTGCAAAAGAAGAAAGTAATAATCATAAACAAATCCATGTTACTCTAATCTTCTTGTTCACCAGAAGAGCCCTGATAAAATCTGGATAGCACTGAGAAGATTTATACCTCAAACTCACATAGATAAAAAATTCCCCAAATCTCCTAGATTTTCTAATATCTTGTATATGTTATGGTGGTATAATGAGTAATTTTATGTGTCAACTTGACTGGATTAAAGGATACCAGATAACTGATAAAACATTACTTCTGGATGTGTCTGTGAGGGTGCTTCTGGATAAGGTTAGCATTTGAATGAGTAGACAAAGTAAAAAAGATACATCCTCATCAATGTGGGTGGGCATCATCCAATTCCTTGAGGTGCTTGATAAAACAAAATGGTAGAAGAAGAACGAATTTGCTATTGCTTCTGGGGCTAGGACATCTTCTCTTGAACTCAGACATCAGAGCTTCAAGTTCTTAGGTCTTTGTCTTGGGACTGAGAGTTAAAAGAATGAGAACACGATTGATGCCTAGAATAGAGAGGAAAAGGACTATCAGATGGGAAGAAATAAGCTCCAAAAGGAGAGGCGGAAGAGCTGAGATTTCACATTCTTGTCAGTTCCTGTGCCCACCCACCCTTTTTAATTATCAGTCTTACTTAATTCCTAAGTCTCTCAACTCATTTTTTATCACAGATGGCCAACTAGTGAGTTAACTAGAAGGCTTTGTAGACAAAGAAATTGGCACCTAAAAAGACTAAGAGACTTGCCCAAGGTCATTAAGCAGGGCCATTTGTAAAAATGGTTCTGGAGACTTCTCTCCTCTTAGGGGTTGTAGAACAAGTCCATATGGCTTGACTGGCCTGAACAGGCCCACATGGCCTGACTGGCCTTCTGGTAGCCTCTGTGTAATGTCTATGCTGCCATTATCACTATAGAAGACTTTGTCTTTTTGTTTCTTCAGTCCAGCTGCTTGTTCTGTTGATGATGCAGGAACTATTTCCTACAGATATCCACTCAGAGGCAAAATCCTGCTTCAAATGGAGGCACAGAAAAACATAGGTTTAGTCTCTTTACTCTTTAGCACATGACTTTATCTTTCCATTAGGTGGACTAAGAAGTGCCACAACAGAGTCTGAGGAAATGTACATAGACTTGTGAGCCAGGTGACCCAAGATCTACACCTGGATCTGACTGACCTGGAACAACCAGTTAATCTCTCTCCATCTTCATCAATTAAAGATATTAAATCAAAAGGTTGGAGTGAGGATGATATGACATAAAATATATGTTACCTAGCATAATATATAGATAGTAGGCATTCAGTAAATACCTTATCTTTTTCTTCCTTTCCATGACTACTTCACAGGTTGTTTTGAGGTTGGAATAATATAACAGATGTGAAGACATGTCAAAGAGCTGAAATGCATTTTGCAAGAATTAGGAATCATTTTTATTTATCTGAAACATGGGAATGTTAAAAATTGCCTTCCCTGAAATGGCATTTGAGAAAAATCTTCTGATTGTGAAGCAACTTTAATCCAAAGAACATTTGCCTACCAGATAAATATAGCAAATCACAATGAGAGATGAGGTTGAGTTTTTCTGTATTGGTCTATTGCTTCCAAACAAATATGGTAATAGTTCTGATGAGTTGTCCGTATCTACAGTGTGCAGCCCCATCTATCTTGCCTGTCTTTGAACTTGGGAAACACTTTAATCAGGCCTAGACTTTTTGTCGAAAGGAATTTGCCTGTAAAGGAAATGTTTGATTTCTGGCTTTGCCATGGGATTTTGTTTTATGTTCCGAATCCATCGTGTGTCCTGGGATCCAAGTGGTATTTACGTGTTTACTTTTCATACTTGGGGAGTTCGGCTTACAGCACATAAGTAGTTTTGATGTGCAGCCGGTGTGTTGGATTTTTACCCTCTGTTGAATATTTTAGGGTCATTTAGGAATTACTACTGCAGGTGAGTGGCTTGTAAAAATCACCATGACAATATTTCCTCACATATTTGCCTTTTGCAATTATACACATTTTGAGCAGAAAAATTTATTCTTGAATCAATGTTTGTACCATTTTTCATGTTTTGAAACAGTAGCTAATGGTAACAAGAGAGATTTCTCTGAGCAGAATATATATTATTTATGCTAGAAAGGAGCAAAAGTTAAATTAAAGGGGTTTTCCAGCACTGAAAGTTTTGCTTCTTTCTCCCATCTGAGCTGTATCTCTCTTTTTATTTACTCTCTCGCCGTCTCCTATCTCTCAAGAGGGGAGTATATTTGTCTTTGATTATAATACAATTTTGGAGATTAAAAAAATCTCAGGTAAAAGTGGCAAAAGACTAAGTAGATGCTTAGAACATCAACTACATCATCATTATTAGAACAGCCTAATTAGGGTGCCACTGCTGTTGCCATTAGACAGTGAGAGCCAGAGCTGGCACTGCAACCACTAGACCCTGTGCAGTACCTCTAGCAGGGAAAAACATTCTCAACTGTGTGTTCATCTCTGTGCCATTTACTGCAGAATCAAAGACTCCATGGCGGCATCCAACAGAGCAAGAATAAGCTATATGCCCAGGCACTAGCTTTCTGCTTCTTCTAAGTTGGGGTCGGGAGGGTCTCTGTCTCCCACTAAACTCTAAAAATGGCAGATTCCCAATGTTTTATGTTCTGAATCCATCATGTGTCCTGGGCTCCCAGTGACATTTACATATTTACTTTTCACACTTGAGGGTTGGGTTTGGAGCTCATAGGCAGTCTTGATGTGCAGCCAGAGTATTATTTCATTGGCTTTGCCACATCTGTGAATTCAGATGCAGCAAAGCCAATGGAATGTCCATCACATTCTGCTTAAAGCAGTATTTGAAAAAACTGCAACTTCTGGGAAGGTGGAATAGACTTTCTTTTCCTTATTTTTCCTGCTTAGCACAACTAAAATCCAAAATATTGTATACAAAACAATGTAAACCTCTGAAAAGTGAGGAGAAGAAGGAAAATGGCTAAAGACCTTAGGACTGGAGGAACAACAGAGTAGTGAGATCCCTGGGTATTCTTTGTGTTTTTCATATCTCACACCTGGAGCTGAAGGGACCAGCAATCCAGAAATACCAGTGGGATTGAACAAGCCCCCCGGCCCCAAAGCCTGCTCTCTTTAGCCAAAGGTCCAAGAAACAGACATCAGGAAGATCATGTGGAGAGCCCTCACTTCAACATCCATCCAGCAATGATGAGATGCCCTTTCTTCTGTGAGAGGAGGCCTAGTGGAGAGTGGGGGTTTTCACCATTACCCACTGGTAACAGGGCATTCCCTCTTATCATGTCAGTAGAGACCATGTAGAGGCCAGAACATCCACATTAGCTTATCACATGCCAGGAACCAGGAGGAAAGACCAGATATGGTCTTTATCACACCGTATATTCACAGGCCACAAAATGAACTTTGACCTAACTCTCATGCCTTATACAAATATTAACTTAAAATGAATCATAGACTTATATGGAAAACATAAAACTATAAAAATTTTGAAAAAATCAACATAGAAGAAACTCTTTGGCATCTAGGGGTAAGAAAAGAGTTCTTCGATTGATTTGACACCAAAAGGATGATCCATAAAAGAAAAATTTGGTAAGCTGCAGCTCACAAAAATCACAAATTTTCCTCTGTGAAAGACCCTGTTAAGAAGATGAAAATGCAAGCAACAGAGTAAGAGAAAGTATTTGTAAACCCCGTATCTAACCTATCAGGAATATGTGATGAACCCTCAAAACTCAGCCATTAAAACAAAATCCAGTCATAAAATGGGCAAAAGATGAACAGATATTTTCACCAAAGAAGAAATGTAGAATGAAGATAAACGTATGAAAAGACACTCAGCAACATTTTCATTAGGGAAATGCAAATTAAAAGCACAATACAATATCACTACACACCCATTAAAGTGGCTAAAATAAAAAAGAGTGACAATATCAAAAGCTGAAGAGGATGGGGAGAAATGGTCTATTAGCCAACTAGGGTTAACATAACAAAATACTACAGACTGGGTAGGTTAAACAACAGAAATATATTTTCTCATAGGTCTGGAAGCTAGAAATTCAAGATTAAGGTGCTCTCCCATTTGGTTCCTGGAGAGGCCTCTTTTCCTGACTTGCAGCCAGCTGCCTTCTCACTGTGTCTGTACAAGACATTTCCTGAGAGAGAAAGATCTCTAGTATCTATTCCTCTTCTAATAAGGACACCATTCCTATGGGATTAAGGCCCTACTCTCATGTCCTTATTTAAACTCAATTACATTTCTAAAGGACCCAGCTCTAAATAAAGTCACATTGTGTGTTAGACTTCAACATATAAATTTTGGAGGGACACAATTCAATAACACCAGGTCACTCATAGATTGATGGTGGGAATGTAAAATTATACAGCCACTGTGGAAAACAGTTTCACAGTTTCTTATAAACTAAAAATACAGCTACCATAGGACTCAGTGATTGTACTCTTAGGCATGTATGGTAGAGATATGAAAACCTATGTTCACACGAAAACCTACATATGAATTTTTATAGCAGCCTTTTTTTTCTTCATAATGGTCCCAAACTAGAAACAAACCAGATGTACTTTAATGGGTGAATGATTAAACAAACCATCATACATTCGAATCATGGAATTATAAGGAACAAACTATTGATACATGTAAAACTTGGATGACTCCTCAGAGGATTTTGCCAAGTAAAAACAATGTCAATTCCAAAGGTAATATTCTCTATGATTCCATTTGTGTAACATTTTTGAAATAACAAAATTATAGAAATGGAGAACATGTTAATGATTGCAAGGGACTAAGGAAGGGTTGGAGCCTGGAGGGAAGTGTGTGTGGCTATACAAAAACAACATGAGGGATCATTGTGTTGATAAAAATATTGTCTTGACTGTATCAATCAATATTCTGATTGTGATGTTGTACTAAAGTTTTGCAAGATATTGCCATTGGGGGAAACTAGATAAACCGTATATGGGATTTCTTTGTTATTTCTTGCAATTGAATGTGAATCCATAATTATCCCAATATAAGAAATTTAATCTGAAAAAAAAAGCAGCATTTTCCTTTAAGCAATTGATTACTGGAAGTAGAAAGGGAAAAGAGAAAATTAGACAAGTAAATCCAGTAATCCTACTGAACATGCTTCCAAATGTGAAGAACAGGCATAGCTAGAGGAATATTCCTGAACTGGGTGAACATTATCCTTTATAAGCAAACAAAAGTTAATGGATCTAAAAGCATTTTTAAAATGTGCACGGATGCACATGTAAATAGGAAATGGTGCAACAGAGCATGCATCTATAATGCATACAGAGGAGTGAATGGTGGTTTTACCTCTGGAATGGCAGTGCGAGAAGGCCATAGCTCTGCTCCCCAAAGAACAAGTGTAACTGGTGAAAATTTAAGATAAAACCAAAAAACAGGCCAGGTGCGGTGGCTCATGCCTATAGTCCTAGTACTCTGGGAGGTTGAGGTGGGAGAATCAATTGAGATCAGGCGTTCCAGACCAGCCTGAGCAAGAACAAGACCCCGTCTTTACAAAAAATAGAAAAATTAGCTGGGAACAGTGGCATGCGCCTATAGTCCCAAGTACTCAGGAGGCTGAGACAGGAGGATCACTTGAGCCCAGGAGTTTGAGGTTGCAGTGAGCTATGATGATGCCACTGCACTCTAGCCCAGGTGACAAAGCAAGACTCTGTCTCAAAAAAAAAAAAATGCAATAACTATAAAAGTCTCTGTATATTGTCCTAAGGACATTCAGCAAAAAAACAAAACAATTATTTAAGAAAATCTACTAAAACTGATGTGGATGGTGAAAGTCTGTGACATTTGAACCCACATTTTTCCCTCCCTGTTCCCATCTCAATATAATGGAAACTCCACTCCAGGTAGATACAGGTAAGAACTCAGTGATCCTTCTCTCCCTAGCTCCCACCCAGCAGCTATGGTATCTTCTCAGAAAGGACAGGCCACCAGGATTTCAAACAACCCACAGCTCTGTGTTCCAGTGAATTAATTTCTAGCAGATTTGGCCAAGAGGTCATAGCTGCCTTCTTCCATTCAGCCCACACTCAAAAGATGGGGGCTTGGGTTCAGGTGAGGGCCCACATCACCCTCACTTCAGCTCAGTTTCCACACCAAGAGAAACTGAGAAGACTGGAGCCTAAGGCTCCTGCCCATAATTCTGCTGGTAAGGCAGGAATGTCTTTAAGACAGAAACAGGCCACTGTCCCCACGCCTACCTCCTGATCCATAGCTCAGAGAATTTGCCTAAGAGTATAGGAAGGCCTTAGAAATGGAGAGCTCCAAAGCTTTTCACAAAGGAAATTCAAACCTCATGGCAATCTCAAGAGTTTGGTGGTGAGAAATTAAGGCCAGCAGTACCATGAGAACAATAGCTATACCATAGGCCAGGTAGTTTACCAGAGAGAACCAGGAAAACAGATTACTAAGACATGCTCTCCCAGGAACAAAGCAAACCTCAAACAGTTGCCTCCAAAACTTGCTGTTGATAGCTGCTGACTGGTCAGGGTGGTGGTTGCTGAAGATTGGGATGGCTGTGACAATTTCTTAAAATAAGACAACAGTGAAATTTGCTGCATCAATTGACTCTTCCTTTCACTAAAATTTTCTTTGTAGCATGCAATGCTGTTTAATGGCATATGAGCCACAGTAGAACTTCTTTCAAAACAGGAGTCAATCCTCTTAATCCTTGACACTGCTTATTAACAAAGTTTATGTGATATTTTGCCATCTCAACAATTTTTACAGATTCTTCATCAGGAGTAGATTCCATCTTAAGAAACAACTTTCTTTAATGCACACGAAGCAATGCCTCATCTGTTCAAGTTTTATTGTGAGATTGCAGCAATTCAGTCACATTTTCAGGCTCTACTGATTCTAGTTCTCTTGCTGTTTCCACCACATTTGCAGTTACTTCCTCCTCCACTAAAGTAGTCTTAAACCCTCTAAAGTCATCCATGAAGGTTGGAATCAACTTCTTCCAAACTCCTGTTAATGTTGATATTTTGACCTCCTCCCATGAATCGCAAATGTTCCTAATGGCATCTATAATGGTGAATCCTTTCCAGAAGATTCTCAAATTTACTTTGTCGAGATCTATCAGAGGAATCACTTTCTAACGTAGCTATAGCCTTACAAAATGTATTTCTTAAATAAGAAGACTTGAAAGTCAAAATTACTTCTTGATCCATGGGCCACAGAATGGATGTTATGTTATCAGGCATGAAAACAACATTAATCTCTTTGTACATCTCCATCAGAGATTTTGGGTGACTAACTGCATTTTCAATATGCAGTAATATTTCACAGGGGATCTTTTTTTTTCTGAGCAGTTGGATGAATCCTCCTTTCATGTGAACACTCAGAGGGCATTGTAGGGTTATTAGTTGGCCTAATTTCAATACTGTTGTGTCTCAGGAATAGAGAGTCCCCAGGAGAGGGAGGGAGAAGGGGGAACAGCCAGTCAGTGGAGTAGTCAGAACACATTTATCTATTGAGTTCACTGTCCTACATCGACATGGTTCGTGATGCCCTAAAACAATTACAATAGTAACATTAAAGATCATTGATGAGAGATCACTGTAACAGATATAATAATACTGGAAAAGTTTGAAATATTGTAAGAATTACCAAAATGTGATACAGAAACAAGAAGTAAGCACATGCTTTTGGAAAAATTGCTCTGAAAGACTCAGTGTAAGGTTGCCACAAGCCTTCAATTTCTAAAAGAGACAATATCTGTGAAATGCTATAAAGTAAAATGCAATTAAATGAGGTATGCCTATAGTGGGCAGCAAAAACTGCCCAAGAGAAGGTCCAGATGTTGGATTAAACAAAGAGTTTGGCTTTGAGCAGCCATAATAAGTATGTTTAAATAACTAAAGGAAACCATGTGAAAGAATTAAATCAAGATATGATCTACAACACAAAGGAGCTGAGTAGGAACAATGCTACATTGGATTAGGGAAATCACATTAAATAGTAATTCAAATTCACAAAAACAAATTAAGAGGACTAGATTTAGTAAATAAAAAGGGTAATATAACAAATACTCCAAATTATGAGCTTGTTTTCCTTTCTACTTTCAGTTTACTCAAAGATACCATATATATATGTATATATATATAAAGTAATAATTATAACAATGGATTGTTGGGTATAGAATATATATATTTGCCATATGTATTATAATAATAGCACAAACAGGCAAGAGGGAATAGCCTATATAAGTGTAATGTTTCTATATCTCACTTGAATTAATTTGGCATATAAATCTAAAGTAGACTGGGATAACATACATATAGTAAGCCCTAGAGTAACCACTAAGAAATAAGTTAAAAAAAAAAAAGTAAAAAGTCACTTACGGAATTTAAACGTTTCACAAGAAAATATTCACTTAGCACAAAAGAAAGCAGTAAAAAAGGAATAGAGAAACAAAAGCAACATGAGACATAAAAAACAAAAGATGACATGGCAGATATAAATCCAACTATGTAAATTTTAAAAATGTTTACAATTCTTGCTCTGTATCTCAAAACAAGAAAAACTGCACAATAAAAATATCTGATGATTTTGTCAATCAGAAAGGATTTTTTCATAATTTCTATCAATGTAAGAAAAGTGAGAAAATGTTTAAACTGA
The DNA here is from genome assembly GCA_963575035.1 of Avahi laniger. Taxonomy (NCBI): domain Eukaryota; kingdom Metazoa; phylum Chordata; class Mammalia; order Primates; family Indriidae; genus Avahi; species Avahi laniger. Next base: position 8,798 of record CAUYSK010062162.1, on the reverse strand, counting down.
TAAAATATTGTGGGCAGAATATGTGTTCATAATTAAAATTATCAATGACATATTTTGTTTTCTCAACAATGAATCAAACTTTGACAAGCAGTGAACAAATTACTGAACTGAAATTAGAACTCAAGCAGTCTGGTGTTAAAGTTTGTGCAGTTCAACACTATGTTAGCCATATTAAGATTTCTTTTCCTTGATATAATATCGATATATAAGTGGGGCTCTGAGCCAGATTCATAATGGTTAAATAATTTGATCAAAGTCACATAAATAGACTGCAGAGCCATTTTCTGAGCATTGAGGAGCATTTGAGACTTCAGAAAAAGAAGGACTTGCAGATATCATTAAGTCTAACGTCTTCACTTCATAAATGATAAAACAGAGGGCAGGGAGTTGGTTTGCATTCAAGATCATGTTACTGCTTAGTCAGTTAATCTTAGACTTGAATTCCAGGATTTTCTGGGTCTTAACCTGAAAATTTTTTCATCTAGAACAAAATGGAAAAGTTGAGAGAAAGACTTGCCGTTGTAATTATCAGTTCAACAAAAGAATGGCCCTGACAGCTGTTCTGTAATTTAGATCAAATCTCACTTTATTTCAACCTCTGTCCTGGGTATGGAGAGTAAATAAGGAAAGATTGAACTAAAGGAAAAGAGAAGAGCCACAGATAATGTTGCAGAAAGGTCAAGGCAAATGACGAATGGGAGAAAGCACTGGAGTTTTTTGAGAATTCACAAAGGACATTTGCAAACTCACGGGAGGAAGCCAGGTGAAGATTTCAGAAATGAAGCTTGGCAGTTGTGAAGGGGAAGTGAGTAGGTATGGAAACTAGACTTCCCTTCTAAATATATGTGTATATAAACCAGAATGATCTTGAAATTGAGAGGTGAGGTTAGCAAAATTTAAAACCAAGTGCTGTTCACTGCCTATGTGCCAGAATTTAGACATTAACAGTATTAATAGATCGGTTCTTACAGGGTAGGTATCAGTAGGAAAGTGGAGCTAGGGGTGTCTCTCTCAGCTTCTTTATTTTTATTTTTTCAGAATCCTGTTTCACCAAACCATTTTATAACCAACAAGAAGAGTTGCAACAATTTACTGAAAATTTAAAATTGGAGTGAATTCTAGTCCTCCTTTTACCAACAAGGATAGTTTTCGGTAAGTCATTACCTTTCAGGGTTCAAGTGAACTTTAAGTTTTATTACTCCTAGATTTGCCAGAACCTTTAATATTGCAATGTGCATTATAAATCTCTAAGAGAGACCTGTGGCATGCACATTTGTCAAAACTTATTTGATCAGGGGAACTCTTTTTAGAAAGATCAACGTGTTGGCCATTTTATTCTCAGCACATGTTTCAGCAAACTACCGAAATATCGCTTTTACTTCATTTAAAAATAATTTGTTAAAAACTTATTTTCCTGTTTTTTTCTTCTGGACGTAGATTTTCCATATGACATATGATCATCTTTCCAACAAGGTGATAAGCATGAACATTATCTCTGCCTCTTAGCATTTCTAGTTTAATATTCTGGACTAGAAATTATCAGCTCTGAATATTTATAGTAAAAATCTAGTGATGTCTCATATTTGGAACAATGGTCTTTCTGCTTCAGTAGCTGATTCAGGAAGGCAAGACTTTTCCTTTATGGCAGCACCAATCTGGTCTCTGGTTTGTGACATTGAGCACTCCCTAATTGTGAGAAAGTTTGACAGATCATCCAGCTGCTGCAAACACCAAACTGTCAAAATTTTACTGAGTTTTGGTGTATAGGGGGTCTTCTTTCTTCAAATTCCATTTAAAATTCTTAGTCTAACATCCAAATTTAAGCCCTCTTTTGAGTTGCAGCCTCCCTTCTCAACCTGTCTCCAAGGACTCGCTTTTAGTTTTGATTCATTTATTTATTTGTTAAATCATTCATTCGTGTAACTGTTTTCTGTGTAGGTGTTGTGGTGGACAGAGAGACAAATACAGAGCCTGCTGTCTAGAGGCTTTGGCTTAGCAGGAGAAAAAAGACATATAAGAAAACCTTCAATAACTATAATGCAGTAAGAAAGAAGTGCTATTAAACTGTTGGTGGTCAGGTGTCATCTGGGTTGAGAGGAAGATTCTTTAAGTACAGCATCTGAGAAGACATTATAGACGAAATGACATTTGAGCTGATCCTCTGTCTACAGGAAATTTTGAGCATCTGCTTTGTGCCAGCTTCAGAACATACTCCTGAATATACCTAATTAAAATGAGTAACACTTACTGAATGTCACTTACCCACTTTCCCTGTGTTCTCTCTCACGATAATTGTATAAAATGCTCACTATTTTATTCTCATTTTGCAAATAAACAAACTCACACATTTAAGTAACTTTTCTGAAGCCTCTCCATTAGAAAGTAGTCCGGCCAGGTTTAAATTCAGGAAGCACAGGTGTAAGTCCCACGTCCTTACTACACCAGACTACTCTCTCCTTTCCATGGTCCCTTATGTCACAGTGGTCAGATCCAACACAGGAGACAGACTAGGTGATTATAATACAAAATCATGTTATAAAATATGGGACATGCAAAGTATTTGGGAGCAAATAGGAAGGGCACTTAACCCAGTCATGGAGGATCGAAGAAGTAGGCACAGCTCTTCTGGAACCTGAATAATAAATTGAAGTTGGCCAGGCAAAAGAGAAAATAAACAGACAAGGGAATTGGGAGGTTCAGGGTGAGTGTTTCAGCAGAGACAATGACATGTGCAAGAGCCAGTGATAAAGGAGCTTGGCTAGATGAGGGAAGTATTTCATGTGACTTCATGATAGACCTGCGGCTAAAACAATTATCACACAAGTTTCTTGTGAGAATTAAACAAATAATTGTTTATTAAAAACAAAAACAAAAACAAAAAAAACTCAAGTACCTAAACCTTGAGTGATATAAATTAGGTAATTTTTGACTTATTTACCCCCATATCACCCACACCCTTTTTAGCTTTAAGTCAGTTGTTCTGACAAATCCTTGCTCAGTTTTTTTGTTTGTGTTGAGGATTCCCTTGATCATGAGTCAGTAAAAGTCATCTGAAACAGTGCTGTCAGTTTTTCTAGAGTCTAAAAGCAAACCTCAAAAATATGGAAATTCAAGGTAAAATCTGCTGAGTTTTTTTCCCCCCTAGGAAAAGATAATAAGCACATGCAATATTTGAGGCTGTACCCTCTGAAGAGGTCAAGTAATGTTGGGAGAAAGGAAAAAAAGTAGGAAGAGGAAGAGAAAAAAGAAGACAAGAAAGGATTTATCCAACTTGGCCATTGTCACAGGCCAATATAAGAATCTTCATACTGCGACACTGCACAGCTTCAGAGGGGGTGTCATGCATGTTGTTTTTTTCTATGGATTTATACAGTGCACAATCCATATGTCTATATATGGCAGCACTAACTGTGACATTCAGGCACATTACAGTTCATTCTGGGCAGAAGTTCCTGACTTTTAGTGGTGATCAACAATAGAATGAGTTTGACTGTAAAGGCATAAGATCCTCATCACCAGAAGTTTCCAAGTGGAGGTAGATGCAGATTGTTCTCCTATTAAGGTTGTTATATAAAGGAGAAAAGTTGAGCTAGATTACCTAAGATTTGCCCTGATTCACTCTAAAGTTCCATGTTTCTGTGATATTTCTATGGCTTTTCCCTTTTTAAAAAAATGTATATAATTAGAACATGTTATTTTTAAAAGGTAGGATATATAGAAAAGCAGAAAAATAAAAGTGTATTAGTTAATTGTGCAGTACACAAGCTGTACTGAACAAATATTAACCAAAATACACATTACTGCTGCTAAACTTTTGTTGCATTTTTTTGCCAGTTTATCTGGTGCCCATTTATTGTTTTTTCCTCCCCACAGTGGCAATTAAATAATACTAATCATGTTCTAACTCCCTGAAACTATTAATGTGACTCTATTCGGAAAGGGGGTTTTTGAATATGTAATTCCATGAGAATCTCTAGATGAGATCATCCCGGTTTATCTGGGTGTCATTGGTCTAAATCCAGTGATACATGTCCTTATAAAAGACAAATGAGGAAAAGACACAGCCCCAGAGAAGAAAGCTTTGTGAAGGTAGACCCAGAGATTGGAATTTTGCAGCCCCAGTCAAGGAAGGCCTGGAGCCTCCAGAGGAGGAAGAGGGAAGGAAGGATTCTTCCCTAGAGCCTGCAGAGGCATTGTGGCCCTGCCAACATCCTAATTTCAGACTTAGAGCCTCCAGAATTGTGAGACAGAAAATTTTTGTTGTTTTAAGCCACCTGTTTGCAGTAATTTGTTATTAATACAGCAGCCTCAGGAAACTAACATATATTCTCATGTGTATTTTATCATAACCACCACTGCCCATTGGTCATTATCACCTAAGTAACACAAAGGAGACCTTAGGAGGCTAGACTGAAGTTATGTGGCACTAGATTTTGTTAATCGTGACCCTCAATTTTAAGAAATTGCTTCTGAAATGTCATTTGCATCCAAAACAAAAGTTTCTGTTTGCTCTGAAGATTGAAACTGGTCATATATGAAGTTATAAGGAAGTTAAAATCTGATCCCAGCATAAGGAAAAATGCAAGGAGCCAAGGCACACAAAAAATAATATTTGATGCAATGTCTGGATTATTTAATAAATCATAGGGCCTCCTCCTTCTCTCCCCCATTTCTAAATTATTACATAAAAATAGCAACCCAACATGATTATCAACTACACATCCTTATCATTTTCACTCATGTAGAGCAGGGTTTCCTATAAATATTCATGGAAAATTTTTCCTTTTTACACATTCAAAATCCTTGCTTGATGGTCCGGAGTTAGATTTCTGGCACTCTTCAATGTCAAGGGCACTGCAGCTTCGTCTGAACAAAACATCCTGGCTATCTGCAGAAACGCAGCTGTCGATGCAGGCTTTGCAGTCTTCGATCAAGAATGCTGGCATTTCACAGAATTCTGACAGTTGGCGAACAGACACACATACAGATATACACACACACAGACATGCGTACAACGCAGTATTCTATGTACCAGTATTTGTAGCTATGTTATTGGTGCAGTATCTTGACGTATACAAGGAGAGCCACAGTACTGCATGTGTACACCCACAATGTTTTTGGCTGCAGTGATACACAGATGTGTCTTCAAATAACATGCAATCCTTTCAAACACAGACAAGTATTAAGTAAATGACACTTCTGTTACACTGCTTGACATTTCATTATCTAAATGCCTAGCCTTCTTTTTGCTCTGTGATAATTAGTTGTCAGTTCCCCAAAGCAATTACGTTGTCTGTGTTACTCCAGTTCTTCAAAGGGCACTGGGGGACATCTTTTAAAAAATCTTATATTCATATAAAACAAAAGTCCTGAGAAGAATGTCCTGAGCTCAGAGAATTGGGCCACAGAAAAATAAATAAATCAATAACCTGGCACCCCCTACGTTACCCGAAGATAGGAAAGGAAAATAATTTGAGACAGTGTCTCACCAGTGAAGTACAGGGGTTCAGCAACATCAGTGAGACTTTTTTCCCAGAAGAGAAAGTTGTGATTTTAAGAGTTGGTGACATCTCTCACTATGCTGAATACAAAACTTTTATCCAAGTGTAAGTTACCTCACCTCACCTCATACTTTAGGAATAAATTACTATTTAATTTTGTGTATCTGTATGTTCAAGTTCTCCAAATTTTTAGAAGAATTTTATTTTTTGCTATTAATTTCTCTCTTCTCAGTAGCTATAACACATATAGAAGCAACATTCTTTTTCTCTGGTGCCAGGCTTATTATTGAATTTTTAAGTAAGTTCAAATTCACTGTGTAGCGATCTATTTAAAGAGAAAGCAACAGGAGAACGGAAATAAAGATACAGACAATGCACATATGTGAAAGATGTTTGAGTGTACACGGGTCAGGCTTAAAAGGATGTGGGTTGATACGGAAATTTAATGGCCACAGGTCTAACAATGAGAAATTAAGAGGGAAAGGGAGCCTCCTTTTATTAAGTCAACAAAAACTGATTTAATTTTTACTATAAGCTAGATGCTAAGGATTTAACGGTGAGCAAGATTGACATGGTCCCAGCCCTCGCTTGTGATACATAATCAACCAGTGGTGAAACAGAGGCTAAGAAAGGGTAAATGACTTGCTCCAGGTCATGCACATTATTTGTACCAGAGTGAATTCTAGAATCTGTGACTCTGGAATTATTAAAGTGGCGGCAATAGCTGTTAGGCAATAGCACTTATGGATTTTGCCAACTACTGAGATTCAAATGCTTTGTCTTTTTACCTGACTAAGTTCCACGGTGTGGACCATCCTTCCCTAAAACTCACTCGACTATCTGCATAACTTCATATTCATGAAGCACATGGTCATCAAGGCCTTAACTGAAGAGGACTGATTCGGCAACTAACTGTGCAAGTGCAGCTTTCTAAAAACTACCCAAGGGTTTAGCTTGACCAGCCCCTAAACATCTACCATGAGAGACTCCAACTGATAACTTTTTCAAATTTATTTGTTCCGAAGTGCCTACACGCTGAAAGGAGCTGTCATGTTGCTGAAATGCAGTTGCTTCCAGAGTGAAAGCATAAGGTTACTGAATATCTCACCTATAAAATTAGCCAGATCACACAGTGGCAGATATGCAGAAACGAGGTAGCTCAGTTTTAAAGTAGCCGACACCCCTTTTCTTGAGTGTGAGTGGGTGTCTGTACTTGTTCGTGTAGGGAAAAAGGGTGGTTGAGCAGTGTTAGAAAGGTCTCCCTCTTAATAATATTTTTTAGGACAGGCTAATCATAGATTATTAGAGCTGGAACATTTACCGCATTTCTTTATGTTATATATGAGGAAGGATATCATATACAGAATTCACATGACAGCCAGTTAGTTGCAGAACTAGGGAATTAAGTAAATATTCTGAGACTATTGTTTGTTCTGTGTTCATTTGCCATTGGTTATTTATACAAAATTTCACATTGCCTCACACAGATAATCCAATTGTTAATGCTAAATTGAATGCAAGAGAGATTAAATATAATTGAAAAGATGTTTTGGTGCTAAGTGCCCTTAACACTAACAGTTATTAGAGGGCACCAGCCATCTTTGTTTGCAGACAGGTGTAGTTCTTCATTGGGATATTCATTAAATTAAAATTTAAAATGACTGATTGACTTTTTATTTTTATCCATGCAAAAAAGGTCCCCAAGAGTCAACATGCATAATAAAATTATACTGCCTACCCCTTAATAGTTGCTCAGTAAATATCAGTTGAATAAGTAGGTCAAGAGGTGACTTCAAAGATACTTCTAGCAATGAGGAGGCAGCCTGGTATTTTATTAATATAAAGACCAGAGAACTTAGAATCTTAGGTTTGGGATCTTGGGCCATTTACTTAAGGTCTTTAAGGCTCAGTTCTTTCATTAAGAAAATTCAAATAGCAATGCTCACCTCTCAGGACTTTTGGGGAAAATTAAGTTAAATAATATTTTAAAGTCCTTGTTCTCTCATATTAAATGCTATAAAAAAGTAGAATATTATTTTATGTAGTGATTCCTGAAAGTTGATATGTGGATTGACTGCATAGACGTTGCCGGAAGAACTTGGAAAAACATAGATTCTTGGGGTTTACTTCAAACTACTGAGTTAAAATCTCTGAAAATGAGCCTGGGAATCTCTGCTTTTGTTTGTATCCCCTAAAGGAATTCTAATATGCAGCCCCATTTTGGAACACTGACTTTTTGTAGATAGAGCTCTCTTAATTTAATGGTATCCAAATCCTCTTCCTGGAAGCTATGTAACTCTGACTACATTTTTTTCTCAATACAAGTTGTTCTATGACTACTATGGTGTTATTTTATATATTGTAGGTACTCAATAAATATTCTCAGCCAAGTTACAAACACATGATTTAGTAAACATATTTGGCCAGAAACAAATTCATATTTATTATTTGATTTCTAAGTAAACTTAGGAGGGGACACATGCACATAAACATGTGTGTGCATGCACACACACATACACATGCACTTTTTTATGGGAGAATATTATATGTTCCTAACTTAAGGTGACAATGTTACAGGCAGACATAAATAGATTTATGGCTCATAAATAAAAGATTCAGTTATTTTCTTATTTTACAAATGACTTCTATAATTGGTATAAAAACATAATGCATATCATTTGTTGGTCAATTACCACCTAAATTATATATGCCTACTTGATTAGAAAAACAATTTTTATTTTCTTCTTGTAGGGCTTGATTTCCAAGTGTTTGTTTTAATTTTGTCACAGCAATTTCCATAATATATATGCCTATATGTCAAATTGCTGCTGAATGAGATTTCTAGGCACAACAAATACATTTTTTTTGCAAGTTAATTTAAAATGTCATTTTCCCTTAAGAGGAATAGATAGACCTCTTAGTCAAGTAGAATGAAGTTATGAGGCTACCTAAAATCTGGTTCATGTAGTGCCACAAACGATTTCTCTGGCTTTGGCCTAGTTACTTAACATTTTTGAATATAAATTTTCTCATGAAATGAAATGAGACATCAGAATAAATAATTTTTAAGTTTCTTTTACTTTAACCCAATAGGATTTTATGAGTTCCCCTAACATTAGGGGCAGGAGAAATATAGAATAAACAGAATCTACAAAATGAAACTACACATATCCCATCAATGGAGTAAGAAAGAAAAAGATTAAGCTTTATGGCTTTATTAAAATGAGAATGGAAAAAATTATAAATCTCACTGAAAAGATGTATGTGATTTATTGTTATCCGGAGGCTGAATTAGAA